>JAOWAR010216828.1:0-14593 GCA_028571005.1 Clathrina lutea | reverse complement strand
AGTATCTCTTCTCAGATATTTCTGTTTTTTTTCCCGTAATCCTGCTAAAACAAATTAACTGCGCAAATGAGTTCCAGAGTTGGGTTCCAGAGTGAGATTGAGTTTGAGTGTGGGACCGAGTTCGAGGGTGAGACTGAGCCAGGGTTAGATCCAACTCCAGCGTTAGACTGAGCTCGAGGGGTATATACTGCAGACACAACCGAACCCTGACCAGAAAGCGTACATTCACAATTGCAACGATGTCGCAAACGGGGTATTTTCAGTTTCTTATTCAACAAACAACACCGTTCGCGGTTGATCATTGCTCATTGTTCGCGAGTTTCTAGTCTGCAACTTTCCGGTTGACTGATAGAATCTTGCCTGCCAATGGTGTGATACTTCCAGGCGTGAATGGCAAAGTTGGGGCTTCAGAGGAGAATTAGAGAGTGTTCGACGAAGCGAGGGCTAATGTTTCCGAACGACTTGAAAGCCTGTCTCGGATGGGTTTCCGACGAATGGAGGCTAGGGACTTAGTAGGAAGGGGTGAGTTTCGGATGAAGAGAGGTTGCTGTTTTTCGGATGTGTCGGATGCGCCTCGGTTGAGTTTCGAAAGAATCGAGGTTTGGCTGAATTTCGGATAAATCGAGGTCTTGGTGGACGAGGCGAGGTTTTGTATGAATTGAGTGAGATTGCTGTTCTTCGGAGGTTTCGGATATGTTTTAGGTTAATTTTGGATGAATCGAGTCACGTGTAGAGAATGGAAATTTTTGAGTAAAGCGAGACTGGAGTGTTTCGGATGAACGTTTTGAAGGACGTTACATTTGGCGAAACCCTGGACGATGACGGGTTTCTGAAATTTTGGGCAGAGTTACCTAACGGTCACCGAAGCGAGATTTCTATTGAAAATCAAGATTTTGTTTTGTAATTTTCAGTTTCGGTTGAAAATTCGAGATTTTGTTGAAAACTGTGAAAATTAGGGCTTGAGGTTAGGGTTAGGGTTCGAAGTAGTTTAGGGTTCGAAGTAGGTTAGGGTTAGACAGTTAGATGGTCCTACATACAACTCCGTATCCCGTACATCGCCATGGCGTCATCACCATGTGTCATCCCTATGACGCTATGGTGCGCCAGTTTCCCCTGTCCTGGAATCCGCTCACAACACCCCGAGCAACGGTCCAAGAGCTAGAAGCGCTGCATTGGCCTGGCCATTACTACTTGCTCTGCACTATACTCCTCAGGAGTTTGATGTCAAATATCAATACGCCTGCAACCAGTCACGGTGTGCCTTTGTGATGTATGCTTTCATGTTCAGAATGCGAAAAAATGTATCATATTGCTTTTCTAGCTTGCATCCCTCTGGGTGAGTGAGAAACAATTTCTAGTGAGCTATGGAGAGCCGGTGAAAATGAGCATGGATCTGCATGCCACTATCATCGATCCTAGCACGTCTAAGGAAATTTTTCCTACTCGATCTCTCCCTAGATTTTGCTTTCAAAATATTCTAAATCCCCAGGCGGAAGTATGCCCTGAAACTCCCCCTCCCACTACAGCCAAGCATGCACTTTGCCGGAGTTGAAGTGCTTATCTTGCCGCTCCCTCTGTCCACCCTTTTCTAAGTAGATCGATTACGCCCCTGCACTCACTTTGGCACTCCTTGTCCACACTGAAGGGACTGCCTGAATAAAAGGGCTGGCATCGCTGGCACATTCTCCCCTCGGTGTTGTGGGCACAGTCACAGTGATACATTCCATTGGTCAAATTGCACTGCGCTCCATGCCCGTAACAATAGCAGCTGCCGTTTATGCTGACCTCGGATACTGCCACAAATGCCTGAAGGGACGGAGAATTCGAAAGTGGAAGACAGCAAAGTAGTTACTTATATTATGACGACCCAACCTGGTGAACATTGACAGTCATGAAACGTGATGGTGTAAGATATCTCCAAAATTGACGGTAATGACAAAGTTTTTTCTGGGACTAAACTCAGTAGAGAAGTTTCTGCTATTATTTCCAAAGTATACATTTTATAGTTGTACTTCTCGCCCGGACACGTTTAACGCTCTTTTGGCTCTCTCTCTCTCTCTCACTCACTGTCTCTCTTTTCCCGTGTTGCTCTCCAAGCCTATGCCTTTTCTCATTATAAACACTGAACGTCTGCAAGAGATTCTGCGAGAGACATCTATCCATGACGATGAAGTTTTGATAAGCTTCGATGTGAAATTACTCTACACAAGTTTAGGGATCCAACAAGCTTTGAATTGTGTCAAACAGATAATTTTATCAGACCATGCATGGCAAGGTTTTTCACCCTTCCCCTTAGGCCGCCCGGTCCGGACTTTTGGGCCGCAGTTTCGCATTTCGATATCTGAGTCTAGGCACCTAAGAGCTTCAGCCGTGCACGTGCATGATGCCATGGTACGGTGTTGCATGCATTGCATATGCATGGTCGACACGATCTTGTGCACGCTAGATACATCGATTTGCGCAATGACATCAACATTCAGAACAGCAGACCGATCAGCTGCCAGGAATTTCTTCGCAGAACTTATTCGCGAATCGGCCCAAAAGTCCAGACCAGCCGGCCTAAGGCCAATTCCAACATTTATGAAGTTAAAGGATGGACTTCTTGGCTTTCACCAGCGAAAAGGGATTGTCTTGTGACGTTTCGGCAAGGATTAACCTTACCTTCATCAGGCTAAGATGTCCCAGCAAGAACTCCCCCTATTTATGAAATTACTAACAGTGTGCCTCCAATCTATTTTCAATTTTGGGAGCAGATTTATCAAATGACGAGTGGTATTGATTGGTCTGCCTGCTCCGCCTGTTGGGGCGAACATCTTCATGGCCCATGTGAAAGAAGGACTATTCAATAAGATGAGGTGTCAACCAAGACTTTGCAACCGTTATGTTGATGATGTCCTGGCGATTGTCAAGTGTTTTCATGGTTGAAGAAACTTTGAATGTTGTCAAGGAAGGAAACCCTGCCATTTCTTTCACATTGGAAACGATGCAAAAAACAGTTCTCCCGTTCCTTGACGCCTGGATCACCCGAAACGGTGAGCACGTTGACCTTCAGTCTATGGGAAGGCACACGCAAAGGGACAGGTAACTCCATCTTCTGTCACATTGTCCTCTTGGCGTGAAGTGCAGCGTAGTGGGCACTCTTCTGTCTAAAGCTGAGAAGATAGCAACAGCCGTTCAAGCCAGGAAAATGAGATTTGATAATTTGATCGATTCCTCACTCGAATCCAGATGACGAATCTTGACACACCAAGGCCAGAGGATGGGGAATTACAGCATATACCAGGCAGCCTTAGTTGACAGTCGTCCTCCTATTTGTCTAAGAAATTCAATGTATTGTACTACAATTCACCTTTGGATATGAGGATTGTGGGCCGGCCTCAGTCCCTCTAGTCAGTGGTCGCTGCAGAACTCTCTGACAGACTGGATCAAGCCAAAAAATGAAGCACGGATGATCTACATACCAGCCTGTGAGGATTGAAGCCTGTCTTGCATTGGGGAAACTGGTAGAACAGTTGCTATCAGAGCTAATTGAGCATGCCACACAAGTGGGGAACAAACGATTTGACCTTTCCACTGCTGCTGACCATTCCCTCGTCAATACTCATAAGATGGTTTGGAGCAGGCCACAAGTGCTGGAAAGAGAAACTTGATTGATGAGGTCTCGGGGAGTGAAGGAGACACTACTTCTTCATATATACCGACACTGCTGGCCTAACAAATCGGAGCAAGGGACCAACCATCAAAACGTTTTGGCTGAGGTTGTCCCCTTGCTCCTGATTGATCAGCAACCATTATTTTCTTCTTGCTTCTTATGTTGGTTATTCAATTAGTTTCAGTCTCTTCCAGAGTAGAGATTCCTTCTTCAGTTTGTACTTTCTTTGTGTACAAACTGAAGAAGAAAAACTCGACTATACAACGGTACAAATGTGACCATTGGGCTCTAGGGCAGAAATGCTATAATTGCTCACAACTATGTTCGTTCATGATTTCAAACTAATTCAGCCTGACGAAAGTGAGGGCAACCTTACTGTATCGTCATTAGGAATTCAAAAACTGTGCTATAGACATGCCGGAAAGAGTCAATACATGTACACACTTATTTTGATGAAGCTAGAGTTCACTAGACTAAAGTAAGTGGCTATGCACAGCAGTAGACCTGCCAAGGCCTTGCAATTGTGGCTTTCCAAAATGGCCTACAGGCTTTTCTAAATTGGCACAAACTGAATGGACTGTCGACTATCCCGGTGGTTGGGGAGGGGGGAAGTTCGTCTCATTAGCTTCTACGTTTGCAAATATCCGTGCTGATCCTCTAGATGTGCAAGAAAAACCGTTGGTTCACTTATTTCGGCAATTCCAGTGCATGATATCGAGCTGAGAGCCTTCAACACCAGCAAGCTGAAAATTCATCTCAAGCTTGGAGCTCACCTGCACTACCTGAGTCATAACTTGAATTTATTCCTGAAGACCATCAAGCATGACACTATGCCATAACCAGAGGCTGTAGGTGTGTAAATACAGCCTGAACTTACAAAGCTTGGGTTCTGAAATGAAGAAAATGACACCTCGAGGTGATCAGCCAGAATGGCCTCCTGTTAGACCAAAGCAGAAGAAACAGACAGTCATGCTATCAGCCACCAACAACTGGATGTTGGGTTATAGGGGACGCTGATATCTCAGTACATCGTGCTTTTCTCTGCAGGTCAGTGGCATGCTAATTAAGTCTTCGATTTTATGCTGCATCTTCCGTAGGTTATTAGTTCGTTTTGTTAGTTTACCCCCGTATATTCCCTGGCAGAAAGTACAATGCTGCTATTACAAATATCAATGCTGCAATGTCCTGATGTTTGCAATCTGCTAGTAGAACAGCACATGTCTGTCAAGTACCTTCTACATGACCGAAAATGTGTATTGGCAATCGCTGTAAAGAGAGTGAAACTGACCTGAAACGGACTTTGTGGAAAAGGAAGAAAAGTCACTGTTGCATCAGGACTGATTGGTCCAATTGTCATGTATGTGTGTTAAAGCGAGCTAAGATCTCAGTGTGTTTGTTGCAAGTTACCATGACTGGAGGAAGACGTGATTGCATTGGGGAGCGTCCAAATATAAACGATATATCCACAACCCCCTGAAGGCAAAGAAAGGCACACTTAGTCCTAAGCATGTCATTTTCACCGTGAATGCCTATGTCTGGCCGGTCGCAACAATTCTAACTAAAACTGAGTTTCAAAAGAATCGACATTGCGTATTTCATCATGTTATACAGAGGGCACGTTTTATTTCCCGTTGGCCAAGAGCTGCCGGCTTTCTGGTCGGGTTTCTTTTTTTTTATTGCTTTGATGAGATGTCCTTCGTTCTGTACTCGCCTCCGCTTCTGGGCTCTTTTTACGAACATGCTACCTAATTTTTCTTTGCTGTTCAGTGTTTGACGGAAGTTGACAATTCAGCAAAAATGGTGCTGATTCCTCCTACTGCTGATGCCAGGAACTTGGGAACTTCTGAAATTCATTCACCAGCCAGGCGTGAAGCTGGCATCAGTGGGCCTAAGGGGTAGATTGAAGAGAGGAAACACTGGCGCCCTTCAAGTGCTTTGCAGTTTCAGCCAAGACAAGAAACAGAAGAGATTGACCTGCAGGTTGTAGCAAACTCGCTAGCTGAATAACCAATTGAACATTTTGTGACCACGAATAGTAAAATAGTGGTTTTCCTATGTCTGATTATTTCGGTCCCTGCCTCATCTATGGCGTTAAGCATTCTCAATGCCCGAGTTCCCTGATTTTCAGGAAGGATATAGGCGCTCTATGTTTCCCTCCCAATCTGGGCATGCACTAACAAACAAGCCGGCTCTTTCTCAACTCCGGTCTACATGAAGGGGTTGAGCACAGGAACCTAGGCCATTTTACGCCATTTTAGGCCATTTTACGCCATTTTAACTCACTCTTTCCCTACCAGGTAATTTTTTCTGAAAATTTCAGGGGGGCTCACCCCTCTCACTCTATAAACATCTAATGCCAGCTAGCAGCGCAGAAGTTCAGGCTTTGTTTGATTTGAACACCCTCACAAAGTTTGGTGGTTTTACCCTTGGGTACCGTAACCAAAACATTGTCGGGTGATGAATTTGACTATGTGCAGTTCGACTGTAGCATGAGAGAAATTTAGACATGCATCCTTGCTCAGGTCAAAAAACCTACCAGCAAAGCTTAGTCTGTCGCAAACTGCTGACACAAGGCCAAGAAAAGGAGATTGTAAATAATACAACTGAGAAAAATGAGAGATATGGGAGAGAAAGCCAAGTTGAAGGATCTCTACTGTCTGTTGAGAGCACATCCAATCTTTTCAACGGGCCATTTTAGAATGGCTGCTATGACAACAGTGTACTCTGAGGTTGGTTCAAAATTACTCTCATTCTGTTCCAAATATGTAGACAGGAAATACACTCTGAGAAAGCCCTTTATGGTGCTTTTGACGATACAAGTGAATGTATATCAGCTTCGGGCCAGCATAAACCCCATCCCCTGGGAGCTATAAGATTAACTTCTGCATCTGGCTCGATTCAATTGTGCCTGAAAGCCAGCTGAACAGTCAGAATTTCAGTCGGGCAGAGCCGGCTACAAGTGAAGAGAGCGCTGTCGGTGTGCCGTATCTTTTCCTGTAATTAACTCACTTTTGTTAGCAAAACTAGTCTTTTCTGGTCAGCAATCCATTCTTATATGTTCTAAGAATGCATGCGAACTCAAAACCCCTACAGAATCATATGCCTTGCCCATTAGAAACCAACGGACTGACAAAAAAGCTCAGAATTGAGAGTTTTTGTTCTTTTTACCGTTGCCATTTCTTGACTTGTGAAGAGTCTGCAAATAGTAGCATTTGGAAGTGAGAGGTCATTCAAGCTGGGCAAAAATGGGACGTTGAAGATAGTTTCGCAGTCATTGGCGTTTTGCACCAGGAACGCAAAACGTCGAAGACGGCCTTCTGATCGTGACCCGCTGACTCGAATACGAGCGGGTAGAGGTGACCGAAAGGTGACTGACAGCGACGAGAAGGAGTAAGCCTGCCGAGGAGGGAGTAAAACATGGTTGGTCCGAGGAAGAAAGCAGGTTAGCAACTTAATTAAACGCAGAGACGGAGAAACACGCCCGAGAAGGCCAGAGAAACAGATTGAGAAGCGTGAGACTCAGGTGGCAACAGATAGCAGCCTTTTAACAAAGCTTGTCTTTTCTAAATACACATTATTATTTGAGTAAACTGGGTTAACAGGCGCGTTCTGCCATCTTTCGTTATTCTCCCAGACTGAAATATCACCGTGCTAGGTATACCCTATCGGATACACTTCCGACGTGTGACGCGAAAATTACCTTACGTTGTGAGCCGCGCCGCTCTTCACAGACAACGAGGAAGACAGGAGGGACAGAGGTCGAAAAAGGGTGGAAAGAGAAGTGGCCGCAAACCCAGGGGGAGAGAAAAGGGAACAAATAAAACGCATGCGCCAGTAAGAGCAGGATAAGTAAGCATCCCGTAACGTTTGGGCTTCTAGGGGTCGTTTAGGTTTTTCGGGCTCCTGCAGAATAGGCCACTTATACTCTTTTGTGATCGCCGGAACTACTCTTCTTCTGCCCTGGGAGGACCAATCTCTTCTGCCCTAGGAGGGTATTTTGGATAATGGCGGCTAAGACCACACTCCTCCGGAGGAACAACTGTACGTGGAGGCTAGGCCACGGCCAAAAAGAAGAAGGTGGGGATCGAAACCATATGCAAGGTGAACGCCGAGATAGTCTGCGAGCTCGGGCATGCCAACAACAAATCGGTAAGTGCTAGCATTGATGAGGCTGTAGCCTCTTTAGTGAAAGATGGGATTCTGACCAGCCTTGCAAACGGGCGAGACACACAGGCACGCATGCGTAGCGCGACAGGCGACAGCTCGGACGCCGAGTGCGAGACTGAAGCTGGAAATCAGGATCCCACCCACATGCAAAGCATGTACAAATGTGAATGCTACACCCCAGATCAAAGGCAACGGGTGTACAAAATCAAGTTTCGGAACGTCTGTGTTCATACCTTTTGGACTCGCGGGCTAAACCTGCTGACCGTGAAAGTCGCTATCTGAAGAAAATAGCTGACCGTACGGAAAAGATATCAACACTCGACAAAGACATGACGGCGCTCTGGGCTAATTCACTGGAAGCGCAGCAGAAGCTAAACAGAAAAATGTCCGACCTGTCGTCAAAACTAGGAAATTGGTCTTCGTTTGTTACGACATCAGCACGACGGGACAGAACTGAACCTTTGCAAACGTACGCAAGCATGGCCATACAGAAATGAGAAGTCTTCGTCCGACGTTGTATCCACGCATTCACAACACACACAGTCACAGCGGCCCCACTGAAAGGACGACTTCTAGAAGAAAAGGTCCCTTGCTGACTCGTCCAGCGACAACGAGCGAGGAAAGGCCACGCCACCTCCGGAAAGAAATACCCTCAGACAAATCACGGGGCCCCGAACGACGAAGAACGACGTATCTCATCACTGGAACGTACACTACAGCATTCGGACCGCGCAGCCCACGTCCGACACGCATGACGCACAGTTGCAGCTAGAGGAGGAACTCGCATGGAATACGGAGAACGAAGATGATCTTTGGACTCGCTCGTCCCTGGCACAAAACCTAGGGGCATAAAGCCGTCATCTATGTGGGGAACTTAAGCCCGGCACAAAAGGAAACGAGGTCAAACAGTACATTGAGTAGAGATTTGAAAAACTTCTTCTCTGGGCGCCAAAAATATACAACTGCACAATTTCCGAGAAAGAGGCAGAGGAGGGTGATATTATGGCGTTCGGGAGCAATTGTCTGACCCTTTACCACAGGTTTTTAGGAGTAATTTGCTCGGACGTACCTATGCCCGACCTTGGGTGTTTCACGACCAGGACGTTAGAAGAGAAAAGCAATGAATCAACCTCCGTCTGCGCCATGACGTCCTCTAGCGGATTGAGCGCACCCTCGGGAAATCCCCACCACCTCCCAACCTGTCTCGCACCCCACAGCCCTAAATCAATTGCTTATGGTTTCCTACTATTCTCGAAGTTCGGAGAGGTCCAGCGCACCCTTCAATCCTCGAACGCTGATTTTGCGATTATCACTGAGACAAAATTGACGACTGATACGATGTCCACACCTGAGCCCACCATTAAGGGCACCACTCTCTACTGCGCCTCGACCGCACGGCACAAGGAGGAGGAGTAGCCGTGTGGGTGAAAGAAGATCTAGCTTATGAACACCTCAGTGCAGTCGACTCCGACAACCACGAGATAGTATGGCCGAGCATCAACCTGAAAGGTAGAGCGAAGCTGGTAAAGGAGGCTTTCTATCGTCCCGGCTCAGCTTCTGGCCACGATACGTCCCTCATTCTACACGTGCACGCCCGATTTGATAATATCCTGAGCTACAGGGCAGACATCCTACTAGCTGGAGACTTCAACGTTCACAGCGAGTCCTGGCTTGGCAGCTCAGTCCAAAGCGACTCCCGCGGGGGAATACATGGAGGTGCTCTGTGCTGTGCATAGTCTTCGCCAGCACGCAGAGAGTGACACTAGAGCTAATTCTGAACGACCTGGGAGTACGGGTGTCCGTGGAGGCTACCCGGCCATTTGGAAACTCCGACGACGCCACTCTGCTGGCCTTAGTAGAAACGCGTCCCCAGCGGGAACAGCGAACGTGACGCCAAATCTGGCAGTGCACCAAAGCCGATTGGGGCCGCCTCAACAAGTTCTACCAAGACGTGGACTGGGATAAACTGATCACACATGACAATCCAAAAAAGCCTGTGGAGCCGTGACAGACGAGATACTTCACACAATGCATGGATTCATCCCGAGAAAAAGACTCTCACAAGACCCTCCGACCCTCTTGGTAGACTCCCGGGTGCACTGCTGCAGCGCGTGCTAAACAGCACTCGTGGAAACAACTCCGGAAGCAGCCTTCAAAGCAGAATGAAGACCTGTACAAGACCCATTCCGCCCACTGTACTGCCTGCCTTCGTGTGATGGAAGGACTCGTGGGCATGGCCTTGTCTGCCACAGTCTCCAGCATCGGTCTTTCAAAAGCAAACAATGGTGACAGCAGCTGATGGAAATGGTCGCCAATACAGCATTCCAGCGATTCGTGATCATGAAGGATCTGAGAACATCACCAACTGGGAAAAAGCTGAATGCTTCGGCAAGCTCTCCTCCATTAGGTGTAGTTTTCTAAACGACCTTCAGCCATCTGACATTCCTGACTTCCCCGGACGGTGCACTGCTGTTCTCTACCGTGTTCGTTTCCATCCAGCCACAATTGCTAGACAGCGGAAACAGGTCGACCCGTCCAAGGCCACTGGACCTGATGGTGTTCCCGCCCGCGTGCTGAAGCACTGTACAATCGCCCTGTCCAGAACCTCTGTCTCGCCTTTTCATGACATCCAGCTCTCTATGTGGAAGACCGCAAATGTTGTGCCAATCCACAAGAAACAATCCAGCAGAGCCATGAAAAACTATCGCCCAGTGTCCTTCTCAGTGTCATTTCAAAAGGGATGGAGAAATTGGTCGATACTGCCATCATGAGCAACTTCGAGAAGAAGAGCCTCCTTTAGTGCACCGGTTTGGCTAGCGTCATGGACTCAGCGCAGCAGACATCATAACCTGGTTGAGCCACGAATGGTTATCCTGCGTCAATGCTGGCAGTGCCTTTCGGATGCTGGCACTCATGACAAGGTCTTGCACCTTAGAGAGCTACATAAACTTCCTGCGTACGTCATTCATGGTGATCTCCATCAATGGCTGACTAGCTAGCTACCTACCTGATCGCAACCTCCAGGCTGTTATGGGTGGAACCACCTCCCTTGCCTTCCCCATCCCTGCCAGCATCCCCCAAGACAGCATTCTTGGTCCAATGCTGTTCCTCGTTTATGTAAATGATGCTGCGGACATGCTACCACCGGGCATAGTTCCAGCCACCTATGCTGACGACATGACCCTGTACTCACTCATCCCCTCTGTTGATGAGGCAGCAACGAGCTGTGCAAAACTCCAAACAGGTAGTGATCTCTGATTGGGGCTCCACCTGGAGCATCCAATTTGAGGCATCCAAGTCCAAGGCCTTGACCATCTCTCGTCCTGGCCCATCATCCATGTGTGGTTTGGTTGGTGGTATGCCAGTGGACAAAGTTGTCTCAGTCAAACTCCTTGTCGTGACATTAACAGAGCATTGAACTATAGCAAACATCTCCGCTTGGTCGCACTGCATGCCGCCCAAGGTATTGGCTTTTTGCGAAAGGCATCCCCAGCTTTGGATTTCTCCAGCCATCTAACCGCGTACAATGGCTTTGTTAGACCCATAATGGAGAACAGCCCTTTTGTGTGGAGCAGTGCGGCTGCCTACCATCTCTCCTGACTTGACAAGATTCAGCGACGACCTCTCACCCTCATTGGCCCCAAATGTCTCATCCCAGTCTTGCACTTCGCTGCACAGTCAGTGGCCCTTGCCTACTTTATAAACTGATGACAACAGCCTTGCCTGCAGTCCCTACTACCCCCACCAGCAGATCGCATTCTAGCATGTACGAGGCAGCAATTTCTCGTCGCTCACAGACACTATCGGCAACTTCAGCCGACTCTACCTCCCCGATCACACAATACAATCCTCCGATTGTTCCCACATGCACCTAGCATTCCCATCTGGAACTCCCTGCCCCCATCACTCCTAGAAGAAGATGTGAGCCTCCGCCACCTCCAAAAATTTAAACTTGAAGCATACAAACACCATCTCAAAAAAGATTGGCTCTGGGCCACACAATCACATCCACAGCCAATTGAAACAGCTAACTAGCCAACACCCTGCACATTCTGTGCACCTTGACTGCTTCCCGCTTTATTTCCCTGTACAAGTTGTGAACTATTCTCTAACCTTTTCCTCTTTGATCTTCGCCTTTATCCTTAATCACCCTCTCCACTTTCCTTTCCCCTGGTGCACTGGACATGTGCTGACACCAATACCTTTGGTCGGCTGAGTATGTCCAGCTCAACTGCCTTTTTGCTCATTCACCCTTCCTGAGTTTTGGTTTTACAGTAAAAAAATATGTTCCTGTCGGCTTCAGGAAAATAATCCCGCGTGCAGTAACTAATTTGGACGCCACCACTGAAGGGCTGGAACATCACAGATTTACCCACCGTACGTTTACTACCACTGAAGGGTTGGAAGATCACAGTTTTACCCACCGTAGGGTTGGAACATCACAGTTCTACCCACCGTACATTTACTTCCAACGAAGACAAAATGTCACTACTTCAAAGCACTTGGCGGCTAAGACCACGAATCAGTGCCACTTGAGCTTTGAGAACAGTTCAGTTGCCAAGCATCTTACTTGGCGGACAACTCTGAGTTGAGGAGGCGCTTGACGTGACCGAGCGAAGAATTCGAAGCCGGCTCTACTGGTGAAGCCTGATAACTCACACCCTAGCCAGCGATCCACTAGATCTGGCATGTCCTTACATCCATCATCCGGACATTGGAACCAAAAGAAACGCTTCCTTCCGGCGGGGCACTTCAAACCCTTCTTCAATAGCTACTGTAGAAGATACTTGCACAGCACTGACGAGGCCAGCACATCAAGAAGAAGAACATCTCTGAGAATTCGAAACATTTTATGTGCATGGTTTCCTAGGTAACATTTATGAGCGAGCGCACGTGCACCCTATTAATATTGCGCTGGGCGTTGCCAGTGACGATTAGCGCACACTGATGATCAACGCACTGTCGCCGTCGCGCGGTACTACACACCTGTGCGAACAATAATTTCTCGCGTCCGTTTCTAACATGCAAGCCTTACCTGTGCGAACGCTAGCGAGAGCGACGGATCTGCAAAGTTCGTTGCGCTTTTCCAAAAGAGACCAGGCTGCGGACTGAGCAGAATGTCAGGTCGATGGGTCAAGCCGGTGCAGATACGCTGGACGCTCTCCCTGGGCAGTAAAAATGTCTCCTGAGAGATACCCTCTCCTGGACACGATCCTCGCCCATTCACCGAAGCAGGTAGCACTTGAGCGAGTTCTACCGGTCCCGGCAAAGGCGGTGGACCGGGAGGAATTTGCGCATTCGTCCAGAAAGCCAACGAAAGAAGGAAGAAAACCGAGACGAGGAGACCCTCTCTACATCCTAGCCTCTCAGGCAACGCTGCTGTCGCAATCATGGCTATAGAAGGTTCCTTTCCACAAAGCAAGGTAGGTCACCGAGGCTGAAGGTTGGCCAATCTTCTCGGGTTTGTCGGCTTTATGGTCTGATTGGGCAACGCTCTGCCACCCGCATGGGCGACCTCTGAAGTGCTCCTCATTGACCAGATAACGGCCATTGTTATTTTGTTGAAGATTCTCCTTTACAGCCTGGTCGGCTTGGTCAATCACGGAAAGCTAGAAGTGGGCCAAAACGATCCGAGACCACTATTCGATGCGGATAACATCAAGCCGACTTCCAACTAGCAGTTTGCTCGACGAACGACAGAAACACTCGTCCAATCATTGTTTCAGTGTGATACTTCATGAACTTAAAGAAACTCAACATTCATTCCGGAGGGGAGTTTAAATCAAAACCGAGAATGAGATTCGAGTTCGTGTGAGCACTGTGCATTGCATGACTGAACTCCGCGCTGCTGAGGCACGTGCACGCGCGCGTCGATCACGACGCGGGGATCGAGGCGAACAAGGAATAGGCCTCGCTGTGGCACGGTGCACCGCGTTGTGGAAGCTATACTTAATGATCAAGTGAGGTAAGACGTCCGAGCCGCTCGGCCGGTTGCTGCATCGATCGGACTTCATCGACACGCCCGAAAAATCTTTATTGCCACCGTCAAGACTGTCGGGACGCAACGTGGTTCCACACAGCTTTATTGGCGTGTGTGTGCCTTATTCGTAATTCTGGCTTCGCTTTCTTGTCGTTCGACAGGGACAGGCTTCATTATTTGTTCCATGTGTATATACGGACAGCCTACGGACCCTTTTCCGGCCCGGCAAGGTCGATCCAGCCCATTTTCGTACCTAGCTGAAACAGAACCACTGTGAACTAAACGTTTTCCCAAGCTAATCCAAGCGCCGGTCAATGCGCTTACTGGGAAGCATTGAGACTTCCGGCAGAACTTCGAACGACAGCGCAAGCTAACTATTATACGCTGTCAGTGCTCTGTTGGCAGTGTCCCAAGTCCTGACGATTTCCTTTCTCCTTTTGTCAGCGTTTGGAGGGAAGGATCTGGATGAGTGCCGAAGGGCCTTTCAAAGTAAATGTGCCTCCCAAACCTGTTGTACACTGAGGCGATTCTGCCCGTCGATGATTGCTTTCAGCACCAAGGCAGTACTTCACCTGAGAAGTCTAATTCACAGCTGGTTTCGTACGGACACGAAGCGAGAGCAAAATAGAGAGAGAACCTGCCACTAAATTTCACCGTCAGGCCCGTAAGGACTGTAGGTGGTTCCAACAAACGATCATTGAGAAATGTGCGCGTGTATGTGTGTGTGTGTGTGTGTCATAATGAAAAAGAAAGGTGCTAGACGAACGGCGAGCACGACACACGAAGAAAAGGAA
>JAOWAR010216717.1:0-14594 GCA_028571005.1 Clathrina lutea | reverse complement strand
CTGCATCGCCTGTTGCTGCGTCGCCTGTTGCTGCATCGCCTGTTGCTGCATCGGCTGTTGCTGCATCACCTGTTGCTCCATCACCTGTTGCTGCCTCGCCTGTTGCTCCATCGGCTTTTGCTGCATCGCCTGTTGCTGCATCGGCTGTTGCTGCATCGCCTGTTGTTCCATGGCCTGTTGCTGCATCGGCTGTTGCTGCATCGCCTGTTGCTGCATCGGCTGTTGCTGCATCGGCTGTTGCTGCATCACCTGTTGCTCCATCACCTGTTGCTGCATCGCCTGTTGCTCCATCGGCTTTTGCTGCATCGCCTGTTGCTGCATCGCCTGTTGTTCCATGGCCTGTTGCTGCATCGGCTGTTGCTGCTTTGGCTGTTGCTCCAACTGCTGTTGCTGCATCGCCTGTTGCTGCATTGGCTGCTGCTCCATCGGCTGTTGTTGCATCGGCTGTTGCTGCATTGCCTGTTGCTGCATTGGCTGTTGTTGCATCGGCTGTTGTTGCATCGGCTGTTGCTGCATCGCCTGTTGCTGCATTGGCTGTTGCTCCATCGCCTGTTGCTGCATCGGTTGTTGCTGCATCGCCTGTTGCTGCATCGCCTGTTGCTGCATCGCCTGTTGCTGCATTGGCTGTTGCTCCATCGGCTGTTGCTCCATCGGCTGTTGCTGCATCGGCTGTTGCTGCATTGGCTGTTGCTCCATCGGCTGTTGCTCCATTGGCTGTTGCTGCATCGGCTGTTGCTGCATTGGCTGTTTTTGCATTGGCTGTTCTTGCGATGGCTGCTGCTGTGGCACCATGGGTGATCCATGCATATGGAGTAGCTGCTGTTGGTGATTAATCATCCTTTGCTGCTCCTCCAGTTGCTGTTGCTGTAGGTGGCCAAGGCTTTGCAAGGCTGGAGACCCTTGCGGGTTGGTTACCATGGCAGCAAGCCCGGGAGTAGTGGACACCGCCTGTGTTGGCGGTGGCCATGTTGACATGTTGCCTCTAGGAGCAGCGCCAGCAAAGCGGCCATCTTGATTCGCCTGCACCAGCAGGTGCATCACGGGCGATGTGTTTTCGGCAAGTCCAGCCACATCAGATGAGATCTGTAAGGACGGAGGGTCTTCCTGGTAAGGAAAATTAACACCACCAGATGATGCCAGCGGCCTGCCAGTGGCTGAGGGGAAGGAAGATTGCTTAATACTCAAATCTGATGGCTGGCCAGATGAAGAGCATGGCAACTGAGCAAGCAACAGACTTCCTGGAAAGCCATCAATATTTCTGCCAAACTGGCTGCCCAGAAGTGGCGTTGCAGCACTGGGAAATGGCTGGCTAAGGGTTGATGTGCCTAGTCCCGGTTGTTGTGGCAGATACTGTTGGTTAGAGTTTGTGGAGACAGGCAGATCCTGAAGAAAGCACTGAGATCCAGCACGAGTCTGATCAGCACCTGGCTTGCAAGTTTGCGAGTGGATGATTGGTACACATGTGATGCCTGGATTATAGCTTCCAAGCACACTGGGTTGGTCCTGCTGTTGGTTGCCATAGCAAGCCTCCCTTGAAATGCCAGCAGCATCCATGACTTCCTGCTGAACACCAGCCATCTGAACAGGAGGGGCTGCCACGTTGGAGGGAAGCATTGGTGTTTGGGATGGGTGCTCATTTGTGACAAGCACTTCTTGCAACAATGGTGCAGCAGTCTTAGTGGTCGCCTGCCCCGCTATCTCTGAAAGAATGTCAGAGTCCTCCCGTGGTACTCTGGCAATCGCTGCATGATTCTCGCCCTCATCATTTGCAAAGGCAAAAGAAGTCTGCTCCAAATGTGTAGTGCTCGCCGATATGCTGTCAGGCTTTGAATCGGTCCCAGTGTGCAAACTGTTCTTGCCACTGCCTTCATTGACGGGTGCTGGTGGTACCCACTGGCAAGCCACACTGCCAACTTGATGCTGGCCTTCCTTCACGTCTGGCTTGGCTGGCTCAAGGGCCAAAGCTATTAAAACAATCAGGAACAAGATAAAAAAGGAATTTCTTAAAATACATGAATTAATATGGCGGCTTCAAATCCTAAAAACACTCATTAAATGATGAGATCAAATTTGGAGGCCAGTTTAAAAGAACAAACAACAAGTACTTCAGGAGGAAGTTCCCAGCTCACCAGTCATAAGACACATGCAGATTGAACAAGACGTTTCGTCAGATATGCCTCTGACTTCATCAGTTGTAAACAAGGAGCCGCAAAAGACTGGGACTGGGACACAGTTATAAGACTGAACTGCCACCTATGTAACGAGTCCTCATTGGCTGACTACATGCACAGACGCCCTAGCAACAAAGTCATGGTGACACCATATCAACAAAAAAAGGCATAATTCTTCCTATGCCTTTAACTATGTACAAGTCCATAAGGGACTAACTGGAGTCAGAGGCATATCTGACGAAACGTCTTGTTCAACCTGTGTCTTATGACTGGTGAGCTGGGAACTTGCTCCTGAATCATGTCCACCCAGTCTGGATCCCTCAGAGAAATTATTGTTGGGACTTAACTCGAGGTAGCTGAACGACTGTACAGAGGCCAGAAAATTGCGTGAAAATGCTGCCCGAGAACGCAAAATCAGTTCATAACGTTTCACCTGGGCTAACTCTGCGATCGAGAATGCGCGAGACTTCGTCATGTGTGGCGGCCGACCCTCAGAATAGCTGCCTGGGAGTCATTTCAGTGCCACGTACCCTCTGAATGAATCTCACAAGAATCACTGGCTGGATTTAAGTACTTTGTCCATCTCTTACAAGGAGTTGCTGGTGTAAATCTTCCACCGTAACACGTGCAAACAAATTGGGCATTATTGGAAAATTGTCGCACCAAATTACCGATGCCGAGAAATCCTCTTCTTCTTGAGTAGCCGCCGAGAAACGATTATCGTGGTCTTTCGACGATCCAGACGGGAAGCTTGCCGACAAAATCGGACGGTTGTCTTGCAGTTCGAGACGAAAAGGCAAGTGGCCGGCTTGTAGTCGATCCATGTTCGGACTTATTCGACCAGAAAGGGCTACACTTGTCTGTACGTGGAATAACCCTTTGGGCTGCTTGTTCTCACCCTCGGTGATTTCAAGGTTCAAGCTCGCGGGTTCACCCGAAGTCGTCAAGCTGTAAATGTGTCCAAAGAGTTTGACTAGACGCGTACGCCGTGGCCTCTGTTTGCGGGAGCAGACTTCTGTCGGATAAAAGGTCATCATTCGAACGGCTCCACCTCTTTTGTCTCCGCTTTGACATGCGGGGGAATCGCTGACGCTTCGACAGGCAAAGCACGCCGCATCCCGCTCGATTGGTGAACGCGATATGAATTCAAAAGCATCGACGGCAGAAGCCTTTTTTGGATGGCCCGGGAGCATTTCTTTGATCCGGTTGCTGCTGTACAGGCCGCAGTTGAAGAATGTTTACACCGAACTCGGCGAAAAAACACGAAAAGCTATTGAGGTCGAGAAGGAGAACAAGCATGTCTGCAGCCTGAGTATGCCCAAACCTGAAACTTGGCCTTACAATGTCACCCCGATCTCCTCAAATCAACTGGCAAGTACGCACGTGCAAGCACGCATTCGTTCCGCGAACTCCGAGCTGTCATGATCACATGCACTGTGCCGACTGCATGAGACACCTTCTCTCCGTGTGACTCGACCCAATTGCCTCCTTGCATGAAAGCTCTGTTCACGAGAAAACATTGAAAAGTGCCAAGTCATCATCAACCCCTCAGTTTCAAGCCTGGTTGGAACCGTACGATCGTCTCTGGAAATTCTTTTCGTAAACTTTGCGAGAGGAGTGAAAGATTCAGTAGATGTTCATTTGGGAGGAGTCTCTGTGCCGCTATTGCATTAAGGAACTGTGAAGAAAGACGAGCGCCTCGCGTTTAGAAGCTTGGCATTGCCGCCGCTCATCACACGCCTGGCGCCTCGCAAGGTCGTGTCTACGTGCAGGGTGATTCCTGCCTGATCCACCCGCATAATTCTGAGAAGTTCACCTACATGTACGTCACGCGGTAGTTCTTAAGGGCTGGGAGAGGTGTACGCAATCGATCCTTTCTCAGCTGGCGCGAACCGGCTTCCCATAGGCGAGCTGCACGAGGCAGAAACCTGACCCGTGCTGAGAAAACAATCAATGCCCCACTCCCCTCTACTTACGCACGGACGTGTCGTTCGAGCTTACTGCCAATGTCTGCTACCTTGACACATCCACTGTCAGGGAAGCCAGAACAGCGGACGGCGGAGTTCTAAGAGCGCGACGAGATGAATTATAAATACCCTGGCCCAAACGAACGAAGAAGCAGGAGCCTGTTGTTTAGAGAGTAACATTTTCGCGATTCGACCGCCTCGGTTAGGAACTTTGAGTGATCTTTAGGAGAGAGCGGTTTCCGTCTCGGAGAATTTCGAATTCTTCTCCGATTTTGACGGCTTATACAGAAGTGCCTGGAGAACGGAAATGACGTGGAGGGTTTGTCTCGTTGGACTTCTCTTCGCCGTTTTTGTCGACGTCGGTGCTATGGCCAAGTCGTAAGTACCGGACGGAATCAGACAAAATGATATTCTCCGCACCTCCTCAGTGAGAAAACTGCTGTAAATGACGGAGCTAGAATAGGTCTCCGGCCCTCGTATATCGGCTGCCTGTTCTCTCGGAGCACATCTCCGTGCAAGAATTTACAGGTAGTGTAAACAGTTACCTCCGTTTCACATTGACCCACGAAGCCTCAAATTTCAAAAACTGCAAAAGTGTTCGCGATTTCGTGGAACCAGGCGCAATGAGCGTAGGAATCCGGTCAGCGTCTTCTTTAAACCTCTCCACCTTTTGTGTTCTCCTTCCGCGCAAGGTTCTCGGTTCTTACTCTCAAGCAATCTTTCTTTCTCTCGCCAGGTACGGATATTGGACGTGTAAGGCTGACGGGAAGATGATCAGCCAGGGTGTGTTCACTGACTATAAATATGCTCCGTTCACATCCCCCTTCAATAAGAACGACTGCTCAAGTGGTGCCAGTTCTGTGTACATGCACAACGCCAAGTGCACGTTTGAACTGAAAGCACCGAAGGACTATCATGTTTACGTGGAGTTCATCCAGTTCGACCTGGATCGGGACTGTTCTCGGGACAACGTTCTCGTCAAATCGAAGGACGGCGACAGACTACTATGCAACAAGCCAAAGTCGGAGTATTACGACGTCGGTAAAGACCGCACGATGACGATTACTTTTAGAAGCGACGACAAGAAGCGGTGCAGCGGGTTTTCAGGATTTTTCGCCGCCTACCCGGCACCGAAGAAAAGCACTGCATCCGGAAGCAGCAGTGGATCAAATTCTGACGACGACCGGAGAAAGCGGCGAAGTTTCCGGGCGGAACAGCCACTTCACGAGGTAATGCCCTTGGATCTCACACAGTTTCGCTTATAAAATAGTCAGTGACTAAAGAAGAGAATGACTAAGTAAAAATTGTGTGTACTTTCTTTAAGGCAGAGACACATACATTGAAGTCTTTCTGAAGATGTACCTCAAATAGAGACGCCAGTCCAGTTTCCATACCGCGATTTAGGAATATCTCATCATGGCACCAAAAGCTCCATGGAGAACTTTAACTATGCAATCACTTTCCAACCCACGCCAGATCACAATCACGCCTTAACCCTTATCGGGCCGCTATAATTGGCCAAAAATGGGAAAGGACGATTCATGAATTAACTTAGCTCTTGGTGCAACGGACTAGTTATGCAGTCTTGGACACTGGGGCGTGCAGCACTCAATGATGATGATCGGAGTGAGTGGTAGGCCACGGTACCAGTGCAGAGTGGCCCCACCCTCAACTTTATGAAATTATCAGATTCAGCCAAGTGTATCTGAGACTGATTTCAATAAAAGGTTACTCTCTGGAACTAAGCTCTTTGTAACTGTTGAGAGATTACTCGCAAATTGTAGTAATATTATTCGCGGTGGTATCTAGTTCTTTTCAAAGAGCTGCTAAGTGGGTCATCTGGAAGCTCTCCTGTGAGTGGCTGCAAGTTGAAATGCAGAAACCAGGAAATGGCCTGACTAAAGAGAAAAGCCAAAGAAACAAACATAAAGATCTATTAAAGTGTGGTAACAGAGAGAGAGAGGAAACCGAATAACTGATACAGGAAGTGCATCCCACAAAGAAACAGCAGGTATAATGAAGGACAAATGATAAGGAGAAGAGAAGCAGCAAAGAAATTGTCAGAGATGACACATGGTGCAGGTGATAAAAGCAACCCTGTAGACTGTCTGATATACAGCTTGCCAGATAAGGGGGACGACTAGTCGCTACCCAGCTCAGGGAGAGCATTGTTCCCCACCCCCTACCGAACTATCTGCTCTATCTCTCCAAGGTGCTGTTCATTAAGGCTGATGCTTCGTAATTTTCTTCCTTAGACACACTATAGTCCTCGCATATTCTCGGGTGAGGCATCCACAACATTTTTATCAATGAAATGGCATATGAGGGCGTTCTTAATTATTTGTTAAATGTTATCTGAGCCACTTTTCACGTACTTTGTTGAAGGTGCTTTGCAGGTGGGGTGCACATGAACTTAACTGTGAAAATGGCTTTTTTTTCTTGCCTGACAAAGTCTTACTTCACTTTTGTCTAATCCACAGAGGGAAGCATCGTGGTTTCGACGAATGCACAGGACCGACTTGAGGAAGTGCCGCGCAGATCTGACCAGACACATTGAAAAGCGTGACTATTGTGCAATCTGCTCCTTTTCCTGCATAGGGCTGTGCAGCTGCAACACGAACAGCTTACAGCTTGATGACCTCGGCTTCTACGTGCCTCCAAAGTCTACAGGCCTGTCAAGCACGTCAGGAAGTAGTTCAAAGTCACCATCTTCCTCTTCCTTTAAGTCCTCTCCTGGGCACAGAGGCTTCAAGACAGGAAAGCACAAAAACGCGTTCAGCTGGGGAGAAGAAGTAGGATCTTTAAACCGGCTCTTTGGAAGAGGACCTCGAGGAAAACGCCGTCAGCGGCGAAAAACTTCAACCAAAGATGATTGTCTGTGCCGGCATTGAACTGTAAATACAGGAGAGAAATGCTTGAAGAGTTATCTATTTCTAATTTATTATTTTGAAACCATCCTGCTTAAACCTTTCGCACGGCCCCTGTTCATACTTTCATCAACGTTTCTCTGCTGTTCTTTTTTTATTCACGTCCAATCTACTTGATATTAACATAATAGCCAATGGCTACGGTAGTGTTATGTTTGAGCTGACTTGGCTGTGGGTTTTTTTCTCCTCGCTCCTCAGCATGAGAGTGTGGTGAAAACGTTTTGAGAGGGCTTTGTGCGTCATTGCAATAAGGATGAAGTGTTTTTCTTGATGAGTGGAACGTCTTCCTAAGTACAACCAATGACCAAAAGTCAAGAACAACTGCGATCCTGGCAGTGCTATACATGTAAATTTGGGCTTCTTTATAACCATGTCTCTCCAAAATCTAACTCGCTAAATCTTTTAGGTCTTCATTGCGAGCGGCTTTCAGCTCTCGATCGCGCGTTATCGTTTTTCAAGACTGGTCTTTCTGTCTGCAAACGGGGTTGACCACCAAAAGAGCTGCTTCGAAATGGTCGTCTCCCACATCATATGGCAGTGAGCTTGAAGAAAAGAAATGATGTCTCTGCTATGCTCTCGTCCATTCTTGAATGCTTGTACTCTCTCTTTCACATTCACTGACCAGAAAATATCCGATGCAAGGCTCTTGGTGGGCACGGTTTGTGGTAAACACATCTCCTCAATGCTGCGCTTTTGGGATTAATCCGTAGCATAATCGAATGCTCGAATCCATCTGCCGCTCGGGTATTTTTTGTGAACATACAAACCGTGTATGTACGAAGCTTGGGCATAGGTTTGTGCATGCATGGGTTAAAACACCTGCCAAGCCAGTCTGCGTGGTGTCAGTAGCTAGATCTACGACTTTGTCACACTGGACGGATATCGTTGATGTTCACATTAACACCCCAAGACACGTGGTCTACTAGCGAGAGCATCGGTTCCGCTAGCATGGGGGACAAAGGTTCTGTCCACGTGTTCTACCAAAAAACGCCGGATTTCCAATTTCTTTCGATCACTGTTTTGCTTCAGAATAGCGTTTTCATTTGAAACCTTTATCCTTTTACTAAAAAGGAACGCTCGGAATTGCAAAGACTTCAACATCAAATAGCCGCAAAGGTTTAGCGCCTTGTGTGCCAAAGATAGGACATTGATTTCAAACTGACTTTCAATGATCGCCGACAGTAGAAAGTCATGAGCTCAGATAAAAAGTCATTTTTGATATGTGGAAGAATTTTGTCTGAAGATGGTTTACTGAAAATTTGAGGACCGCAAAGCTCAGCGTTTCGTCGTAAGATCTAGAAGATGCCGTCGTAAGATCTAGAAGATGCCGTCGTAAGATCTAGAAGATGCCGTCGTAAGATCCAGAAGATGCCGTCGTAAGATCCAGAAGATGCCGTCGTAAGATCTAGAAGATGGAGAGCTGCGTACAACATGAATGGAGAACCTTGCAGCGAAAATGATCCCGGGAGCGCGCCAAAACGTTTGTACCCCGTGCTCGGTCCGCTCAGTAGAACTGAGAGAGTACCGGCAAAGATCAATTGAACTCCGGGGCTATTGAAGAACTTGCGACGAGCAAAATTTCCAAAGCGATCAGCACTTTGTCAGTCTGCAATAGTCTGGAATTTGGAGAAATCATTGGTTTCCAATTGACGTCGACGCCATGAAGGATGTCGTGATTGAATAAGTCGAACAATCCTTCCGCGGGAAAAAGAAACGTGCCGTCGGATGCTTTGTCGACATCCCGTGTGGAGAGCTACTTTACTGTCAGCAATGTCAGCTGGCCGAATGGTAGAAGTCCTGTGGCCGCGCCACCCTGAATTCCTGTGGGCGCACCACCCTAAATTTTGTCAGAGTGGCGCGGACAAATTGACAAAATTCTGAAATGCAGCGTAGTTGCTTAGTCATGCGCAGCTGGGAGCTGAACTGAGCGCACGGCTCGGGGTCGTTTTCGCTCGACAGGTCGTCGCAGCCGCGTGGCATCATGGACAAGCATGCCTTGCAAAAGGCTCTACCTGTGATTACGCAATCGGATAGATCGGCGCATCAATGCTGCCCGAATATTCATAGCTCTCCCTTCTCTCAATCTAGCATGGGCCCGAGAACTACTGTGTGAATTGCAGTCGGAAAGGTTTGCGTTGAAAATCCATTAACTGACAAGCATAGCGTGGAAACGAACATGGCCATAGTTCGTCGAGCAGACTACATACAGTATGGTATCAGGTCTGTCATCAGGTTTATTACTAAATTTCGGCCAGCCTTCTAGATGAATTTTGCAGCTCAGATATAAAGGTATGAAGGCGCCGCTATCGTCCTCTCTTAGCGTTCATTCAAGACCGGCCGGCACGGTGGATTAACCTGAAAACAGCCGCCTTGCGCTGCTGGCGGTCATGAAGCCCATTGGATCCCCGGAGAGCGCGTTTGCCACCGTCTGGCTTCTGGCGAGAAAAAAGCAACGCTAGCACCAGCACGAATCTAAGGTGGCCAGCGCGCGTGATTGTCAAGGACTGTCAGCGATTCGGCGCTGACTCATGAAGGACGATAGTTTAAAAGCACGGCTTTTTATCAAGAATTTCAATAGGTTCGCAACTCATCGACGTCTCTCCATTACATTCTGTTCAATTCTTGCCAGCCGGAATTCGAAGTCCACCTGAAGAACGGTTACTCAAACTTTGAAAGGCAGAAAGGAAAACTTAGAGTGACTTGGGAAAGTTGATCGACAACTGTCCGGCTCTTGTCAAGAGACCTCGAGATTTCCAACCTCTTCGTCTACCTGTCATGTACACGCTTCGACCGTCGGACATCAAATTATCCTTCCTTTGTCTTGTGCTTGCCCTATCCCAATGGCAACTCGCTGACGGAAAAGTGTAAGTTTATTCCTGTCCTGCAAGTCTCCCGGGTCATTTGCCGTCTACAGCTATCTAAATGCATTCGTGAAACCCAGTGGTGTATTGTAAAGGAGCGACGGTTGCATGAAGCGCGTTGCTTGTTAGCCTATGAAAGGAAATGAACTGACGTGTCCATCGGTTTGACAACTGGCCGTTGAAATTCTAACAATGGGAAGTTTACTGAGAAGTGCGAGCTTTACGCTCTCACGCGGGGAATCACCATAACCACAAGGAAATCGTCACCAACTCCCGCAAACGCGACAGAGGGAGAGAAAGAACCAAAGAAACAATCGATGGCCGAATGGAAAACTTAGTTCGCCTACCATTCCGTGTCCATTGTTAGGTGAGGTCGAAATGTTGTGAGGCTGCCAGCCTGAGAACACCATGGCCAGACTAGGACTGAAATATCTCCGGCAAAGATAAGAATGTCCAAATAATAGAGGAAGCACACACCTGTAAGCAAGCGAGAGGGCACAGCGAGAACGAGAGAGCGTATAATGTTATACATACATGAGTCAGAGGCTGGAGAAGCGAGAGGAAGGCTACCAAAAGACGTAACTTGACGCAGTTCTCTAGCAAGGCATCCACCAGGAAGAGAGTGCATTTAGATGTTTGAGAAGGCCTCCGGGATGGTTCCCTCTCTTTCCTGTGAACTTCGCACTGCGTTCAAATATCATCCAACGACAGCCGTCTTAATCCTGCAGTTTACAGTTTACGGTACGTCAAACACCAAAACTCGACTACATGTATGCGGCGCCTCCAGCAATCGAGACTCAATGCCCCCGATATTTGGACAGCGCTGCTGTAGGTGGACATTTGCAGGATACAGGCAACCAATCTCCTGCAACAACTAGGTCCCGATTCAATCGTAGATGCGCATCCAGTTTGAAAAAAAGAGGAGAACCAGAGCTTTCGCCCTACCCAAGTTAACCTGGACTTTCAGGATCTCCACGGGTTGGGGGAAGAGGGCAAAGCCCCAGTTAAAACATCAAGACTTCCTTATTCAGAACGCTTGATTCTTGGTTTTCTGGAAGCTTGACTGAAATCCTTCACCGGACGGAAACTTGGTTGCCATGGTAACCAAGGTACTGATTTAAGGTGGACTCACACATCCTTAAATCACAGCATCCATACAACTGAGGCTTTTGTCAGTAGAACTAAGGGACGGCTGGGTTATTGAAGTCCTGTCATGACCGAATGAGAGAACATCAGAAGTCAGCTTCAGTTTCAGTTTTTTTGGACAAAACCAGAAGTGATCGTGGTGAGCCTTTCCCAATGTTAATTATTCTGATGGCAAATCTCAGCATATGGTTACCATGGAAACGCCGTCACCACTAGTATTAAAGTATGTTTAATTCCCTTATTGAGGATGCATAACAAAAGAAGTCGGTGCTTAAAACTAATACCCTAGGAAAATGGCTGAGGAAGGTTCTGGAAGGGGAAGCAGATGAAGGACAGCTACAGGCTCGTTGATCATTTTGTCAAACTTCCGTTGGTCGGATCCATTTGCCCCTCCTTTTTTTCCACGTACTCTTTCTCTTCCTTCTCCTAATTCCATGTGCAGCTCCACATACATAAATCCCGCTCTCTCTTCTCCAACATATTTTGGCTGTGCAGCTTCGGAGACTGGCACTGCCATGCCAAAGGCGAACTGGTCAGCAAAGGCTCGTTCGTTGACGCGGCCTACGCTCCCTTCTCCTCGCCCTTCTCCACTACCGAGTGCCCCTCAACAGTTTACCTCCACGACGTCAAATGCACATTCCAACTCCAAGCCCCGACGGGCCACCATATCTACGTAGAGTTCATTCACTTTGATTTGGATAAATCGTGCAACAAGGACAAGGTCCTGATCGATTTCAAGCCAGGTCGCCGCTCCTTGTGTCGGCGCGCTAAGAAATCAATCTTTGACGTCAGCACGAGTGGGACAGCCACTGTGACATTCACCAGTGATGGCAGCAAACGGTGCAGCGGCTTTGCAGGCTTCTTTTCGGTGTTCAAGCCCCCCAAAAGTAAGCTTTGACTACAGGTATGCGAAACTTTGCTTTGGCGATACAATGTATTCAAAGCGCAATACCTTCTGGAGTACAACTATTACAAGAAGGACGGCATGAGTACACATTTTGACAGACATCGGTATTAAGGTAGACAGACGCTATTATACATTTGCTAAATCATCAGGTTTTCTCCAAGTGTAGTGAGGCCTAGCGCCACGTTGAATCCTTCCAGCAAAGATATGTTCATTAGTGATGAAAATTGATTTAAAAAATTCTTTCCTATTTATCTGTTCTTTTTCTTAAAAAAAAAAACGCATGTATAATGCTCAAAGAAGGAATCTTATTTCCATTGTCATCTGTGAACAAAAAGCCTGAACATTTAAGCTACGGCTGTCAATGATTTGGGAAACGACAACTAATGAGCTGCTGAGAAATGCCTAATGAGATCTACATGTACGTCCCTTTTAACTCAAGGTGCTGGCAAAATTGACAAGAATGTTTCGTTGGTTGGGTATGCAGAGGCAGTAAAGAGAACAAGAAGAGATGGAGGCTCGTCGTCATCGTCGTCTTCATCCGCTGGCAGCAAACTGGAGAGGGAAGAAAAGCCACTCAACAAGGTATCAAAGTCTGAAGGATGAGAGAGCGAGAGAGGGCGGTGGGATAAATAGCTAGAGATAGAGAGAGAGGGGGAGGGAGGGAGTGGGAGACATAGGATATGGAGGGAGAGGAGAGCGGTAGGCCATGGACGAAGGGAGAAAAGAGGGAGAGATGGAGATGGAGGGAGAAAGAGGAGAGGGAGAGATGAAGGCTTGTTGGAAAAGATGCGGAAGAAGTGAAAAATAATAGGTTGTGAAAAACAAACAGCAAAGTAGAAAGGAGAGGCAAGGAGGATAAAAAGGGCGATATAGAATAGGATTTGCAGAAACTCAAAGCAGATTTATACATTATGAAATGTCAGGATTAACTGACCATGAACGTCCATCTGATTTCTACCTGTTTCATCACAGGGCGAAGCATTGTGGTATCGCTCTAACTACAGAGCCAAGTGGAAGCAGTGCGTTAAGATGGTCGAACAATACCTGGCCAAGGAAAGGTATTGCGCAATCTGCGGGTCCGAGTCGGTGGATACGTGCAGTTGCACAGCCTCAAATCCCTCAAGCCTGCAACACCGATATGGCCGATCAGCGAACGACAGATTCAACAAACTCAAAAAGGTCAAGGAGGACAAGAAAGAGACAGCAAAGAAACGAGTTGACTTCTGTAAATGCGACCGATGATCCCCGAGACACCACTAAGGTTTTAAAGAGGGGTAGTATATTCTCATCCCAAAAGTCAGATAGAAGTTGCTGAAATGATCTATACTTCGGGATTCTCTAAAAGATATCGGTAGGTGTTAATCGTCGTATATTGAAGGAGATTCTTTTCTTTGGTCGAGAAATTGAAGTCAATTACTCTTTCACTCCCATTATCGGAAGGAGGCCTTCGACAACACCCACCGATTGGGGAATGGCTCTTTTCATGATGAACCAGCTGACATAAGTTTCGCACATCTCCTGTCTGTCGATCCCTATGGGTTTGATGTTAACGGCTGAGAGACGAACTGCATTGAACTGTTTTGTTACATTGTGCTTTATGTCATGGTAATATCAATTCTCATTTAATTATCGTCGATGACTTGAATATACGTTTCAGGCCGCAATGCTTTTGCCTTGTGCGTTTGAAGAAGGATCTGCAAGTATGAGAGAGAAAGACAGACAGACAGACACAGATAGGAGAGAGAGAGAGAAAGAGAGAGAGAAAGAGAGAGAGAGAGAGAGAGAGAGAGAGAGAGAGAGAGAGTAATTAAGTGAGTAATTAAGTGAGTGAATGAGGTCATTCAGCGGGACATTTTACAATCGCTGACTGGTCGCAGCCCACCAGGCGCAACCACACGCTCTCCGCTCGGGCTTCCCGCACCACTTTGGAGGTCTTGGTATTTCAGACCCAGCGACAAGCAGCAAGAAGCAACACCAAACGTCGGTCTTTGTTACCTAGCCTATCGTACAGCTGATCTTGGATCAGCACAACATAGACGTCGCCGATCGCCTGGATGAAGCCTTGGCAGAGCAGCGCATCTGCATTGCCCGAACGAAGCGACTCAAGGCCGAAGATGAGCAGGCAAACTTCCCAAGTCGAAATTCGGGGAGCAACTACCCCCATCTCTGCACTCAACTCTTGACCTGGCCAGGTATGATGGTGAATCATCGTGGCTCTCCGCTCGGCCAGTCCAAGAGCATGGGTTTGCACTTCACAAAGGTGCGTTCCGAAATGCTATTGCTTTTCGCTATGGCTGGGAGCCAAGCAACCTGCCGTCACAGTGCGCCTGTGGCGAGCCTTTTGGCAGCAGCCACGCTTTGTCCTGCAGCAAAGGCGGATTCACCATCGCTCGCCACGGTGAGATATCGGTGATTTATAACTGCATCGTTGCTAAGCGAAGTCTGCACAGATGTCGAGGTTGAGCCCAAGCTACAGCCCCTGAATGGTGAGGTGCATCTTTATGCAGGAGCGAACCGTGACGCTGAGGCCCGACTTGCCATCAAGGCCAGAGGCTTGTGGGGCGGCTCGTTTGAATGCGCATTTTTTGATGTCCGGATTTTCAATCCAAAAGCGC
>JAOWAR010216606.1:0-14595 GCA_028571005.1 Clathrina lutea | reverse complement strand
TCTTTCCCCCAGGCTTGCCTCGCTGCAAACACGCCACAAGTACATCCCTGTCGTCTACACTCACTTTGTGCATGTCCTTCAAACGGAGAAAAGAACTTTGAAAACAAGCTGCCAATTTGAAATTAGCGTCAAAACATACAGATCCCCGAAACAATGTACAGCACACACTCATTGAGGAGATAGGAAAACGTATTGCCAGCTAATATGCACTGACTTTTTGCGGGGAGGGATTAAGAGGATTTCACTGTGCACGTTGCAAGAAAGGACTGTTATCTTGCCAATTCAGTCTGAACAACAAATGTGAAGTTCAAATTCAAGCATGCAGGTATGGCCCGTCACACGGCTACATAACTGTGACGAGATCAGATAAGTGAAAAGGAGTGGAGGGGATGGGAGTTTACTACCATCATGACACAATGTAAATTGTATGGTAACAAGAACAAGCACAGGAAGCAAATTCGTGTGTCAGTGAAAAAAGGATGTGTTTGTATATCAGGTGATTGCCTTCGCTTCTCTTAACTGCCGGAGCATCGTACCTGGATTATTATGTACCATTACTTCTATGTTTATTTAAGCCGACACCATCAGTATTGCTTCCTCTGGTAAATACAACAGTAACAAAATCAACCATTATATCCCACCACATCCAACAAACTGGTATGTACACACGGATTCCATTGTGGGTGATAGTACGAATGTCAATAAACTTACATGTCACATTGTCACAAGTCTTCAAGACACTATTCAAACTGGGCCATACCTTTCCTCTTGGAGTACCCCATTGAATGCTTCAATTAAATGTTAGTATTACCTGTTGCTCTGCAACAATGTAATGTGAATAGTTCGTAAGCACTACTCCCCAGACAAATTTTTGAAGCTGCTAATCGCCTGACACGGTGCAAGCTTGTCACACAGTGCCGAGCCCTGGATTAATTTCTTTCATGGGGTTTAAGTTACCTCCTCCTCCCACACCCTCTCACTTACCTCCAGTTGGATCTGGTCCACGATAATCAGGTTCGTCTTCATCCTGGACTGTTCACTTTTAGTTGGACTGATACTGGAACTGCCCTCTCGATTGGCCTCCTGCTTTGCACCATGAGATGTCGATGGCTTCTGTTCCTTGTCCGGTGCCATCCTGCTGCTTTCTTTGCCAAAGTGAAGGATTCTCATATTGGGCCTCGCCTCTTTATTCCTCCCCTTGCCAGCCGTCAGTTCTCTTTCCTCAGCCATGTAGCTTCCCTCCGCAGGCATGGATAACAAGGATGGGCTTTCATGGTCTTGAGATTGTCCTGCTCCTTGCAGCTTCCTCATTTCGCCTTGGAGAGGCAATAGCAATCTCTTATGCCTTTTGCTTTTCATGTCCAGTTGTCTATCCTTATATCCACCCTCCTCTGTCTCCACCTCCTCCTCCTCCACACCCCATGCCATCTCCATAAAATCTTCTTCCCACTCCTCATCTTCCTTGTCAAAATCTGCATCAACATTGCTGTCCTTGGCTTCATTTTCCAGAACTAAACTGCTCACAAGATCATTACCCTGAAAACTCTCTCCCTGCTTCCTGCAAAGGTCTTCACTCGAAAGCATTTCAACTTGGTCTAAACTTGAGCAAGTGCTCTCGTCCAAATCACGGCTCGGTGATGAGTTGTCTTCAAAAAGGACTCCATGTTTCTCAACAAAGTTGTCCTTTTTGTTCTCTCCGTCGACCGCCACTCGCCCTCCGCCGCCCTTTGCCGTATTAACACCTTCCTGCTGAGAACACTGAAGTGACGTCTGCGTCCCAACGCCCGAGGACATTGCCTCCAAGTCAGTACTCACCCAAGACTCCTCACTGCTCTCAATTGAAGATGAGTGAACTTCAAAACTCGAATCCGACTCATCTGTGTCGTCACCGAAAGATTCCTTCAGCAAACTGAGAGTACATGGTGTGACAGCCTTTTCCATCCATTGAGGCATGCTGTGAGCCCAATCATTACCAGCATGTTCATCATTGTAACTATCTGGTCGGCTCCTTTTTGAGCTTTTCTCCGATACTGCTGTTTCCGCAAAACTCAAGACTTCCCCGAGGATGTGGACTTTGAGCATTCCTACAGTGAATAGCTTGGAGCACTGGCTTGGGTGAAAGATGATCCCCGGATGAGGCAGAACCAGCTGCTCACACTTTCCCGGCCGCAGCGTTCCTAACGTGTATGTTCTCCCATTCATCTCCATCTTCACCGAGGTTCTCGCATCAGAAAGAACATCAGGAGTCAACTTGCCCAACTGGTGTAAGGCTTGAAGGTTTTCAAGGTCTCTAGAGTCCAAAGAAATGGAGAATAGCTGAAAGCCGTCCATCCACAACTGCTCGCCTGGATAAATTATGGCACCTGTGCAAGTGCAACAGGAAAAAATTAACCACAAAAACTACCAAATTGTGGATTTAAGGTGGTTTTAGACGGTCAATGTGTATGTTGCTACTACCAGTGACCTCCAACATCTCACCCAAAAGGTCATTTTATCCACCCAACAAAGTATATTTTTTCTAAAAGTTTATATTGACTTAGAATTTTATCCTTGTTATCTCACCATAGCTCGCCATAAGTCAGGGTCACTTATCCAGAATTGTTTTTAAATTGATACGATCTTAAAAAATCCCAGACACACTTGTCACTCAGTAACACAGGTTCGCAGAGAAAATTTGAGGCTGGTTGAGCTGATGGATATGAAGAGGAATCCAAATTTTTTACTTCGTCATGTACATTCTAAAAGATGATTATATGACATCATAACTCTGAACACATATTATTTAGCTTTTAGAAGCTTTAAAATTAATCCTTTGTATACAAGCTTTCAAAAAAGCTAAACTTTGTTGGGTGGATAAAATCTTCTGCATGACAATTTGAACATAGTCACTGGTAGCAGCAACATCCAGATCAACCATCCAGAACCACCTTATCAAAGACTGAAGCATCACTCGCCACGAGTCCCTTAAGTCCCGAGTCACTGCCTACAGGCAAACATGAAATCAAAGCAACACAGGTGTTCACACAAGTGGAGAAGCTAGAACGAGGCGATTGATATGCTTGTGCAATCGCAGCATGGTCAATGCGAAACAAAATTGCACAGGGACTCGAGCACATCCGGCCATCTTGCTGGAGCACTCAGCCCAATCAGAAAGTTTCAATGAATGAGTGGCACATTTGATTCTATGCTGTATTCGCTCTCAACTGCAGGCACGGCACAAAATCCTACCATATTATTGTAGGTTTTCATGAGCTGCCGTGACAGCAGTTTTCAAACTGGAGATCGAAATTCGTTGATTAGTTCCGTTTTGAAGGTTCAGAGCTGCCTGGTCACCATAGTAAATAAACTTGACAAAATCTGTGCTAGATAAGTAGCTTTCAATCTATCAGGTTGTTATTTTGTCTGGGAGTCAACTCCAACATACGTACAGGAGAGGCATTCCGCAGCAATAGCTTCGTAAATTTCGGTGTAAAATGAACTTCGTAAGCTTGGAAATATTGTGTAAAGAAAACTTCGTCTGATGGTAGGTGACAAAACCCGCAACGAAATTGCAAGAAAACTTTGACCACTGGTAAGGAAAGGTACGGCCTCAAATTTAATAATTATTGCTCAAGTTCAGAAAATTTCTGGCCTTTATAAATATTCATGAAAATATCTTAGATGAAATTTGGTTGATTCACAGTACCTGGTTATGTTTGTTTTGCTACTACTAAGTTTGCAACAGTGTTACTGGAACTAAGATATTGATATTTTCATACAATGGCTGCTACGCGGAGAAATCAGAAAGTTGCACTGACAAATTTTGAATTGTGTGTATGCATTCCATGATGATGTGTGTGGCAGACATGTTTTCATGGCCATGATTCAAGGTTGGTGACATAATTGGTTGACTATGCTGTTTTGTAGGATTAACCGCAATTTACCTCCAAGTCCATTCCATGTGCCTCTCCCATATGTCTACCTGCATTGATTCTGGCTGCAAAGCTGAGATCCAGCTACCTATCTTTTATGATGACTAGAGAATATTTCGCAGGTTTCTTCACACGCTTTCGGTCATACTTACCCTTGCTCCTGCGTTCTATCTTGGAAGGGACGTGGTCCATGTCACAGACTTGAACTTCTTCTGCAGATGAACTCATTCCGGACAAGAAATCCCCCAATCCTGGATTTTCTCCAACTTCTGCAGGAGTCACCGACACGTCCTATTCAGAGCGCCCAGTCAGATTGGACCGGGCTCGACGCCAGAGATTCGTCAGATCGCAATGTCCAGGCCTCTCTCGCCACTGGGTTTCACGTGCTGTCCAAGTGAGCAATTAATATAAAGTGTACAGATGCTTGTAAGCATGGGAAAATGTTGTCGGAAAGACGCTAGTTCAACGAAGCTGTGCTCGAGGCCGTACTGAAAAGTCGAATCGGCGGGTTGTCCTATTTATGGTTTGAGGTGGTCAGCCGACGAAACGAAATCGTGATACCGCAGCTGGGCTAATGCCCCGGTGTACCGTCATACCGGTAACGCGTTACCGCTGCAACATGGTGCAAAAACTGATACAATGAGTTCAGACCAATGGGTCTCATAGGAAGCAGACCGACTACAGAAAAAGAGGATAGGATACTCTTTGCTTAGGTGAATGGCATTGATACGGGGTTTTCGCTCACGTGCATGATCAACGCCACCTGATCACAGGCATGTCATCTTGCACCTGCGCGTCCCACTTCGGTCTGAGCATTTCTTTATTAATTTCAGAGAGCAACGAGATGAGAGCTGTTTTCGAGCACCTAGCCAAGCTGCGAACAACCCGAGAAGGGTTCTGCGATTATCGAGCCTGAAACCTTAAAAAGCGAGAAAGTATGCATGGGAAAAGGCATTAGCTTCCTGAGTCATCCTCAAGGGAGGACAGTAGTCTGTCAAGAGAGAGCGTACGGGAAACCGTGCCAAGCCTATTGTTGAACGTCAACGGTGTTATGTTAAGAGCTACACTTGTAGTATGCACTCGTTGGGCTACACTTGTAGTGCGCACCTGGTATCAACTTTAATTTTGTGTCTCCTGGATACACTTGCCAGTTTAGCAATAGGTGTTCTCCACCGTCAGGATACTAGGTTGGCGTTTGTGGTGTTTCTTCAGTTTCTTCGATGCATGATAAAATGGTTGACAACAAACGGTAAGGTAGGGTGCGATCGTCTATTTCCGCAGGGCCGTTCATGACCAGCAGCTGTCAACTCAGTGTTTCGTAGACATGCAATCCGCCATTTTGCAAGCGGAAGCTTGGGCAGTGATTGTCATGGAATGGTAAGTTTGGTCATTCAAAGACCAGACTCGTGTAGATCCTGAACTCATGACGTAGGAAATCTTCGCCTGCTGTGAGCCCCACCGTTTCCATTGAGGGGAACCTTACTTCTGTGGTAGATTCACCACATCGCCATGCAAGTTTAACAGTAAATCTTCTGTTGAGGTCGCATGTGGCCGGGATTTTATTTCAAGGGCTCATGGAAGACGGAGGATGTTAAAGTAGATGTCACGTGAGATCTTGATCGGAAGCCGGCCACTGTGGGGTACGCCACTCCAGTCTGGCGCACCTACGGAGAGGATTCAATACTCAGTTGCCTGGTTCTTGTTGAGAGCGTATTGGCAAACTCTTAACCTAAAGCTCCTGCGGGACGTACAGTGGCCTTTGCTTCGATGGTGGCGCGAGGTCGCGTCAAAAACTCTTTCTTTCAACACTTCAGGGTGCGGACTTCTCCCTTCTTGGAATGTCTTCCAAAGGTCTCCTTAGTTCCTGAAAAACGTCATGTCCTTTCAGCTTGGCATAAACCAATTAACACATCCAGACCTTTGGCTTTGTTGGGTCGTCGATTCTCTAGAACAAGCTTCCCGGTCGTCTAAATAGCTATCAGTTAAAAATGCTTTGGCACACGACTGGCAATGCTCATGATGATTGCCAACACTAGCATTCCTTTCTTCATTTTAGACAATTGCTTGATATTTTTTTGAGAAATATCGCGGGAAAGCTTAAAAGTGAGAAAGGAGAATCAGGTTGATGTGTGGGTCTCAGTAGCTCAGTGGTTAGAGAGTCGGAACGCAAATCTGAGGCTGTGAGCTCGAGCACCACCCGATGGCAATGACTTTTCTTCGCTCCCTGTCTCTCGGCCTTCAGGCAGGTGTAAAACGTGATTCTCCTTTCTCGTGTCTTTTTTTTTTCTGTTTGATTCCCGGCGTTTGTTCAAAGACTCGGAGACCCCTCGATTAGGGTACGGACCCTTCTCGCAATGATCGGCCCGGTGTCTACGCACGGTACATTGCCCACCTGGCCAAGTGACAGCAACCCGCTCAAGCCCCATCTCACTGACCAAACACCTATACTACCCGTGCATGAAGAAGGGATTATGACGATGATCAACTACGTAGTCTACTGCCTGAAACCAGAGGCTCTGCGTTTCCCTGAACACGCACGCGCCGGCGCTTACCTGTATGGCCCGTGCTCCGGCTGCATCGATGTGTCCGCAGCCCTGCTGAAATTTCTTCCGAAGCATGCGCAAAGCATGCACTGGCCATCGGAACCTGAAGTCATAATACATTTCAGCCATTTTGTACAGGAGGATTGCCCATACTTTACGGCCTGGTTCTGTGGTCATTCATGGTGACATTGGTCGATCTCGATATCATGCCGCTTGACCACGATGCCTCGTCCGCCGGCCAGCTTGCGCGACGCAACATCCCGCCATGCAAATGGGGCAGGCGGCGCAAACCCAGAGTCCCGTGCACGTCTCAATTGCACGTACATTTCTATATTTTGCTACCAAGCTTACCGGTACGTTGTCGTTTGACATCACCCAAGAAAGAAATTGGCAAGAAGCCTCCGCGAAGAGTTGGACAGCGCGGCTTGATTTTTGCGTCTTTATTCTTGAGAACGTTTGGCCGCTGTTTTGAGGTTGACGATGGCGGGCGACGCCCAGCGATCGGTGGAAGTAAACGTCGACACACTAGTCTCAAGTCTTCCCGTTCAGGACGCGCTTGACCGGCTTGTGGCGAAAGGATATATCTCTCTGAGCGGGGACGACTACCAGGAGGTTCTGCGGGCTGAAGAGACGAAGTCACGGAAAGCAGCCGCGCGCCTACTACTACTGCAGACTGTGGCGCGTTTGCCTGACACGTCCTCTCACGTCTACTTCCGGAGCATTGCAGAGGAACTTTGCAGCGGCACCGATTGGAAGGAGACCGGTGCGACACCGCCACATCACGATGCCGATGCAATCACCGCAATGTCGTTGGTCGCGCAAATCACTACGGACAATGGCCATCGAGCCGAGCATATTTACCCAAGAAGGGAGTCCTCTTCTTCTCTGCATTCCTTTGCTGTCTTTCTGGAATCATTCTCGGCTTCTCCGGGAAGGGTTACCTGTGGCACGATGTCGTTAAAACGCGAAGACCGGTGTCCGACCTTTCGACCGGTGTGGCTCATTTTCGCGACGTCCTCGCCAAGTCAATTCGCGATCGCGCGTATGCTCGTACCTTCCCGTGGCTGGACGATAACCCCGTGCCTGTTCAGAGTGTCTACGTCAACCTTGTTGTTATGACGAAAGGCCAAGCTTCAATGGACGCCAAGACAGAGTCATCTTCCAAGTCTCGCCGCCAGCCAGCCATCAAAGTTCCATCTCTAAACTTCACCAACTACCTGCCAATATCAATGTCTCGGCAATCTGGGAACCAGAACTTCACCATCAAGCGGTTCAGGGTAACACAGTCGATCAAGTCATTTCCAGAATCATTGTTCGTGCTGAAGCTGGCATGGGAAAGACATTCACGTTTACAAAAATGCTACCCTTGCGCTGGCTTGAGGATGACAGCTTTTGGCCGGACATTGATCTGCTATTTGTCATGCATTTGGGAGACACCGCAATGCGAAGGGCAAGCTCTATCGAAAATGTCTTCTTAACTAACTATGACCTGAAACTGAGATTGCATGAAGCAGGCTGTCATGGACTATATTCGTGATCATCCGGAGCGAATCTTGCTTGTGTGTGATGCTCTTGATGAAGGAGACGCTGAACTATCTCTGACATTGAAGAAGATTATACATGGACATCGTTTGCCAGGGCTCCGTGTTTTGGTGACAAGCAGGCCGTGTGAAGCAGCGACCCGCCTTTCCCAGCACTCACATCGACAACTGGAGCTTCTAGGTCTGGCCAAGGAAGATCTGGCGACATTTGTTTACAAACGGCTCCACGACAATAAAACACTGGCAGCAAGTCTTCTGCACAAAGTGAGTTCAAATGATCTCATGAAAAACCTCCTTTGCTCGCCTCTGATCGCCTCACTCATCTGCAGGCTATACCGGGTGAAGCAATCTCTGCCGAAGTCCACAACACGACTCTTCGAGGAGATCATCCTGAATCTTCTATGGCAAACTGCTCTGAAGAAGTTCCCTCACTTACTCACCACCAAAGACAAGGACAGTGACCATCTATTTGGCTTGAACAGTGGAGTAAGCAATATGCCGGAGAAACTCGGCAAGCTTGCCATAACTGGAATGAAACAGCGTAGGGTACTTTTCGCTCTGAATGAAGTGAAAGGCAAATGATTGAAAGCGGAATTCTTACACACTTGACACAGACAGGGGAGAGTCTTTCCCGCCGTGAGCTTGTGGCCTTCTTCCACATGACCATCATGGAGTTCTTTGCAGCCTACGCCGTTGTCAAGCCATGCATAACACGTTCCGCCACTCCTCTCATTCCTCTTGCTGATCACCCCGACTTGATTGTGAAATGTATTGGCAAAGCCTTGTGGCGTGAGTTCCCCATTTTCCGGGAACAAGGGAAAGGCAATAGGGTGATAATAGTGTGGTTTTTTGCTGCGGACTTGGCTCTGAAAGCACCTGTTCAAGGGAATGAAAAGTTCGCACATTATCATTTGTTGAGCTCGAGCAGAAAACAGGGTCCAATGGCCTTCAGAGCTGACAGAGAGTCTAGGGAGTGCATTCAAATTTCACAGGCGCTGCAAGAACTGTTTCTCCTTGGTCTTTCAGCCCAGACTTCACCATCAATGGTCATTGCTCTCTCTAGCCTCCAGCAAGTAGTTGAAATCTACGATAAAGTGCTGGAGACTACAGAGGAGCAAGCCAAGGTTATTGATAGATCTGGAGGATTTAAGCAGTATACATGGCCTCAAAAGAATACCCTGCTATGCACTGGCTTTCACCACCTCGATATTCGCGAGGATCTTGATCAGCTGCTGAGTAGCCCACACTTCGCCATCCTACGAACACTGACAAAGTTTTTTGTTTGGCATAAGAGCGATATGGAGAAAGGAAAATGCAATGGTTTGACGCTAATAATCTTGGTAGTATCTGGTGGAACATTGATGGTGAAATAGACTTTTATTTGAAGTTACGCCTGTTGATCCTTTTCGTTTACGGTGCTTGGTTTTTGATAATGCTGATGATGATTCCCTGTGCACTCTTTGCCATATCAGCTTGGGTAACATACGATTGGCTAAAGCCAAAATGTTTGAGATGATAAACAATGCAAGGTCTATTTTTTTTCATGTGAATCATGGAATACTGTAATTCTGCTCATTCATACTGAGAGCAAAACTATGTAAAGGGGAACTCACTCCCTTATTTTGAAACTAAATATGGCGATGTGTTGATTGTGTTTGATCAAGTTAGGCCGTGAGCGTCATATTTCTCGATATCTACAATCAATCATCAAAGCAAGTAATTAACGGGAAATCGACCAATACCTTTAGAAATTCAAGTCATTCAGTTCTCTTTTCCGGATCTTTTCCGGATTCGTAGCGCAGTTGGAGAAAAGAAGGGCTCAAGGACATCCATCTGATATCCTGACTGTGGGCGCGTGTACGTGCGTATGGGTGTGCGTGTCTGCGTATGTGTGTGTGTGTGTGTGTGTGTGTGTGTGTGTGTGTGTGTGTGTGTGTGCGTGTGTGCGTACGTATGTTTGTCCGTGCGTGGAGCTACGTACATGTATGTGTGTGCGCGCCTACATGTGTGCCCGTTTTTTTCGACGCCTTTCCGAAAAGCCAAATGGGCTGTCATTTTTCACCTTAGTTCTTTGTGTAGCCGGGCCGTCGCTCTTGCGTGCCTTCTTCAAGTGGCAGGCGAAGCTGAAGGAAAATAACGCTTAGCATTTAGCACCTTGCCGTCTTCCCTATTAACTTGCTTTCTCGTGCCCAGGCCTTGGAAATACGGTGTTCAGTTTCGAGAATAACTTGATTTTTTTCATTTTCTCGAAAATATGGCCAGGCGTTGCGGTATACTTTTAGGCAGCGTGGTTGGGTATCAGCCTGCCGTGTACATATATGTAACTTTTTCCAAAAATTGTCTTGATCTAAATTTCTTTTTGTTCGATCGCTTTGTCTCATCATGGCTTTCAGCGAAGTTGAGGAGAGAATTCGAGGTTCCTTTAATTTGCGCCTTTTCACTGTATTTTTGTACCTTGAGCTTATGTTGTTTCTCATATTTTGTCTCTTCATATCTCTTCGTCTTGAGCTCGCTCATTATTCGTTCGTAGTCCAGCTCTATTTCAGTGCCACTGGACTGAGGCGGTTCCAAGGACTGCATGCGGTAGCTGATCACGAGGAAGCTTTCCTACCCAGACAGGAGTTGTATAACCTGTCTACAGCACCTCATATCGCGATCATCGAGATACAGCGCGTCGGGACGAAACAAGACAATCACAACATGCTCCGCACAGCTCGTTCGAAGGAGTCGGTTGCGCGGGGTAAGCGAGAGACATGCTTTACAGGGTTTGCAGGCGTGAAGAAAACCTACGTCGTTTCCTCAGGGTGAGCGCGCTTGCTGAAAGACAGCTCAGTCAGACCGCTCTCCTGTTGGAGATCATCCACAACGCTCCAGCTAATTCATTTTCATGATCATACACGTCAGCTCAGGTGCCGCTAACCAAGAGAGCAGTGATCACCTTTCCAAGGATAAATCTACACAATGATTACTTTAAAATTTCAAGCTTGCTTAGTCCGAAAATATCCGTTACAGATCAGAGAAAGATTCGGGCAGACTTAGCCGGCTTCTGAATGACTAAGTGCTTGTTGAAGCACTCGGTTGGTACTTAGCCGCTATTCAAAGTGATGGACAATCATGTCTCGCTCCTTTGTGAGTGTGTTCAGCTTCGGCTCGGGGCAAAGGAAGTCACAATGGACAAGTTAGAGATAAGTACAAAGAGCCTTTGTTACCCTCGCCCCGGACGTCCTGTACGACCGAGCTGTCCCGCTAAAACTTAAAAAATGCTTCGACCGAAACTTTTTGTTCCATGTTGCCACGTGCGGAAACAGTTTGGCGCCGCTCCGACAGACAATGGCTGCTCGAAGTAAATTTGACCGAGCTGTTTAAGCCGGATCGGATAAGTCCAAAACAGGTCAGAACGTCGATCTGTGCCATCTCGGCGCGAGATACCACACCCTCGAGCTGCAAGTTCGACTTCAGCACAGTGTATACACCGTGAGAGGAGCTCACACAAGAAATTCCAAACAATTTCGCCTTAGCCGGACGAAGAAATGGGCCAAAAGAAGTGACATCGCCGGGACCAGCGTGAAGATTCTGCTATGCGTCTTTGTCGGCTCAGTAAACAAAAAAAATGAGCCTTTTCCTCTTCGCAAGGTATAAATGTTCCACCAGAAAGCAACAGAGGCTTATCGATTTGGTGAGAATTTTGAAGCCTCGAGATTGTGTAAAGAAATTTTCAAAGAGACGCCGAGGGAGAGTGTTGACTTTTCGTGTTCCCCACTGAGCACATCTATATCCGCTGTGTTCAGTCTTCCGACGGCATCGCGCTTTTCTTCTGCCCTTCGATTATTTTTGCAAGGATGAAGAGTGTTCTGCTTGTGGCCACATTCGTTTTTGTGCTTGCGGAAGGTCAGGAACTTGAGTTTGACCTTCGCGGCACCTGCGTTGGTCCGAACTTTATCCCTCGACAACGCCCCGTATCGCCCTTTATTCAGTAAGTCAGAACACACAACCATTCAAATTTGAGATATCCTCACTGCAGCTGGGAAGTTATAATAGCACGATGAATTCCCAGAGCACTAGTCGAAAAACTCACAAAACTCAATGTCGACTGTTGCGCTGGGTTTCATCGCGTTACAACGTGGGTCAGTGTCAGGTTAAGGCAATGGGCGCAGCTACCGCACAATTTGGCAAACCTTCGAACTTCATCCGAAGCAACCTTTACCACCCTGCATCTTTCGTTTTTCGTTCAGGCCTCACGAAGGCTTCGGCCTTAACCCGTTCAACCCGTTCTTCGGCAATCGCGGCCGGGTCTACAGGCGGTTAGTGCCATCAGCCTACGCCGACGGCGTGAGCCTACCGTCCGGGAGCTGTACTCGTGCCCAACTACGCAGTCGCAGGTGCCCAAATCCGGGAGAGCACATTCAGGAGAATGGCGTTCCCCTGGGCTCGGTGCGCCCTCTTGCTCGCCTTGTCAGCAACATCGTCATTGATCAGGTGAGGAAATAAAGGAGAATGTCGTGCGAGTAATGTATGCGTGTAAAACCAGAAAAGCCTTTAACGGCCTTTTTTTTCTTCAGTGCCAACCACATACCTCTAGAGTCCATACGAGGTTGGCACACAGTGAGGCGGATCGAGAGATATCGAAAACTTGCAGTTTGCAATGCATGTGCGTGCTTGACACTTTCGTGTTTCTTTGTCTCTTTCAAGCGCGGAGTGATAGGGAGCGAGCATGGCCTGTCCGATATTGCCGTGCACTGGGGCCAGGTGAGTCCTGTCGCTTTCGAATGAACTGGCCTTTATCCGATTTCATTTTCGTCTTTTGCAATCATTCAGTCCAGCCTGCCAACTTCACAGCGTTCAATTTCCTCACTCGTTGGCTCGAACATGTCTCTGAGCCAGATGATTGAATACTCAGTGCGAAAATTATCGGACTAATTGCCGTGTTTTTGGAGGTTCGTAACCCGTGACTGTGATAAAATTCCTTCCGTTGCACCTCCTTCTCCTTTACAGACTCTTGCTCACGATACGGAGCTTACTCCTCCTCGTCTATCGGACCTCGAACCACTCCGGATCCAAATCCCGAAGGTAGGGCCAGCCCGGCAAATTCTACTGAGAACCGAAAACCTAAAGAGAAATGTCGATGGGGAAGCTCGCTTCTCCGACTTCCCGTTCGCCATTGCATTTGCCGGTAACCTAAGTTTAACTTTCTCTCTCTCTCTTTTCTCTCTCTCCCCCCGGACAGAACGACCCTGTATTTGATCCAAACCAACCAATGGACTTCTTTCGCTCCATCTTCGAGCTTCGGTACGACCTGACGATCTTAACTGACATTGAACCAGTTCTGTGAATCCTAGCGATACTGGACGTTTGAACAGAACGCAGGACTGAGTTTAACTTCGAGATGACGTGTCCACTTTGAAATGTTAAATATGGACTTTTTTCTTCGCAGTTGTTCAGCTCGTCCTAGCTTTCCACCGTTGAGATACATCACTGAGATGCATCACTGATTTCTTACAATGACTTTCATTCTATGCGCAGTTGCACCGGCGAGAAGTTCAAGACCCCGCGAGAGCAGCTCAATCCCATCTCAGCCTTCATTGACGGCACGTTCGTGTACGGTGCCACTCTGGAGAGAGCTGACGCTTTGAGAGGACCCAGAGGCACGATGAGGCTGACAAGGTCTGGCCTACCACCGGTAAGGAAAATTAATGCTCAAAGCCTCATCGAGTGGATTGGAATAAACTGAACATTGAAGGTTGTGAATAAATTTCGAAAGAGGAACGAGCTTAATCCGATCCTAGTCCAAGCAGGCCAGTACGTCTTCCGTAGATGTTGAGATTCAGTCCTGAGTCAAGGTTTGGGTTTAGGGTGCTGCAGGTCTTTTACAAGTAGCGAAAGTGAGAAATTCTCCACCGGAATTGTTGCGGATTCATTCCATTCAACTTCAAGACCGTTCTTCCCTTCTTTCTTGTTCTTTTTATAGCGTGCAACCGGCAAGGAGGAGGTGGACAATCCCCGCGGGGAGCCGATCAGACAGCTTTTCTTTTGCGGCGACATCCGTTGCAACGAAGCCATCGGGCTGCTGTCCATGATCACGCTGTTCCTGCGCGAGCACAACCGACGAGCACGCGCTTACCTGGCAAGATTCCCTAACGTAAGGTGGAGCGGGAATCGAATGGCTGTTTCACTCTTTGATTTCTCTCTCTCTCTCTCTCTCTTTCCCCATGGCTTCCCGCTTCTCCCCCTCTCCCTCCACACCTGACACACGAATAGTTCCTCTTATACAGTCCGTCAGCCTTTCAAAAGGCAGACCGTCGTCTCTGACAGGGCTAGAGAACGATCGACTGCGAAATATGTTCTTCGGATTCTTCTTCCGTGTCCACGAACTCAACTTTATGATAATGAGTTTTCTTGCTTTCATTTCTTTTTCTCTTCTCTTACCTTTTATATCCGCCAGGCTCCTGATGAAGCGATTTACCAGTGGTCTCGCAAGATGGTCATTGCCAACATACAGGCGATCACGTTTAACGAGTACCTGCCGGCTCTGTTCGGCGAAGACATGCCCAGGTATCGGGGCTTGGATCGAAGGAGTAGACCAGAGCTTGACAATCTCTTCAG
>JAOWAR010216495.1:0-14596 GCA_028571005.1 Clathrina lutea | reverse complement strand
TTTTTTTTTTTTTTTTTTTTTTTTTTTTTTTTTTTGTCAACAGCCACACATTTTACTTTTGTAGCAGACGCACTGTAGTGAGATCCTTTCTCCCTGCCCAAATGCTATTTTCAGTAATTTTTTCTCAAGCTAATGATCCGAAGTAGGAGTACGAATTCATGGCATATCCCCCACCCTACCCCAAACAGTTGATTAATACATGAGACAGCATCGACAACGAGAACAACAACAACAAAACATCTTTAGAATATCAACTTCCTTTCTGTTACTTAAAGATACCTCAATTTTAGGCAGCGCTACTTTCTTTTTTGGTGACTCGCACTGTTTGCATCTAATCTTGTTTTCTTCCTTTGATTGTGTTTGATGCACTGTTTGCCTTTCAGTGAGGCGGCACGTCTTGTTTACAGAGCACAAGATTCGCTACAAATGAGCGTTTTGCAGCATTTTATATTTCTTTGTACATATCTGTCAGCTCCTTTTCTTTTCTGGTTCACTGGCGAAAAGTGCATAAATGCTTTGTGCTATCTCTCTGTCGTCGATGGATAAAACAAACAACAAAAAAAAAACACTTGCATTGAACTTGACATGTGCTCTTTTTTGGTAAGCAGCACTTCACCAGGAAGCACTTCGTCCATTGATACCCAGGTTGTCTTAACGTTTTAGTTCTTGTGTATCTTCAATTTTGTAAATTATTGCAATGTCTCAAAATTGTGTGGGGGGCCTCCAACCCTGACCCTGACCACCTGCATGCTGAACCTTGTAAAATCTGCCCACGACGAAGACTCAGATTCTGATTCTTCGTTGCGGGCAGACTTCATATGGTTCAGCGGAAGGGCCCCTTCAAATGGTCAACAAAGCAGCCAAGCACAGGAGTTCAGGATCCGAGGCACAGTATAGAGAATGGTTGCCTTGACCACATATGAGCGCGTGTGCACTGATGATTGCAACGAAAGTCATCAAGGGTGCTTAGCACCCACTGCTAGTATGGTGACTTCCTCGTATGGCTGTGTACACCCTGCCTTTTCGTCCAGTGTATAATACGTGTATCGTAAAATACGCGTCACTGTTCAGGGTGGGCTCTAGTTGGAGTTGAAGCTTGTACAGAAGAAAACACTCCGCATCTTCCACCTCAAGCCAATGCAATATTTGCGTCTTCAGCTAGTCCTCTAAACATCCATTAAGAAAGGTTTCTTTGGTGAAAAAACTATCTAGACCTTGCTCAGTTCTTCAGCAGAATTTCAAGCTGGACGTATCCTGAGACCATGGCTTTGAGGCCCATACCACCTCGGCCCGTTTATTCTGATTCGCATCCCGTGCTGACTTTATACCTTTGTCGCTGTTTTGTTTCTTGACAGTGCTTTATAGTCTTTCTGCACGGTTCAACAGCCTGATTTGGTAAGAACGTGTCCACAGGCTACCGCATGCCATGTATGGGAGAGAGAGGGGAGCAACAGCAGGGAATCAGTAGCCTTGTACTAGACCCTTCTCTCTGTGCTGGGAAGATCTGCAGTTGCATAATGTATTCAGCGATCCTGGGTGGCCAGAACAGTGCCTGGTTCGGGGCTAGGGCCTGATTGGGTGTGCCTATTGCCACAGCAGCTTCAAATAGGCTTGTTGGGTATAAATAGAAAGGAAGCGCTAATTTAACATCCTCGAAAAGGATATTCCTTGTTCCCTCCCCCCTGCTACAGGTGTTTATTACCTTTCTGTAGACTGATGTGCTGGTGCGCAAAGCGTTTAGCCACGAAATTGTGAGAATCTACCCAGCAAGAACATCGTCGTTCATCCTAAAAGGCCTTAAGGTAGCTCAGAACCAAAGTCAAAGTTTCATCTAATCTGCAATACACTGCATATACACAAATACTGGTGCAGACCGGAGTTCATGCTCCATGCATGATGTTAGGAAGCAATTCTCAAATTTCGATCTACGACTTGGCGTGCAGTCCGTTATTGAGAAGATGCCCATGATATGCGGGGAGACAATGACTGCTGTGACTGACCGAGACTGATGAGCAAAGGGTCGTCTCAAAGTCCTTCAAATCACCGAAAGGTAGCATTTCGCCACAGCCTCTTCCCATGACTCTATTCCATCTCCGATATCAATGCTGCATGCTTCCGCCCAACCACGGTGTGCTGACCTAAGCATACATGTTACACGGCATCACAAATTCAATCATTCTGAACAAGTGACTGCAGCTGGCAAGCAAAGTGCCAGTTGGTTGTTTCGAGCGTATTCCCGTCACCGGCTAATCAACTAGTGTGACTACCTTTCTCAGACTCAGGCACGCCATTTATTTGTCAAGATCAACTGGAGGCCAAGCTAACACTCTGATACTGCACTTCCGGCTTCGCTAGAACGACACAAGGCAGAAGACAACTCTCATGCCGCCCAGTGCCAGTCAGATTTGCGTGGTAACTGCAGTAACGTGCTCCCGTCTGTGTACGGTGACCCGTTCAGCGGCACTTGAAACTAAGCTGTGGACTTCCTTGAATCGGCGGCACGTGATCATGAACTCTCCGAGGTGGTTGCCACCTGACTGAGTGGCAGGCAGAAGGGAAGTGCGGCTTTCAGCGACGAAAAATTTAGATGGGTTTCACCGGGACTTCAAATTAGCGTAAAACGTGCCTCCGAACTAAACTGCCTTCGTCCATGTTGTCGAAGAACGAAGCGATGGACCGGAGAAAAACCGGAGACGCCGCGCGGAGTTGGCCGGCGCGCTACCAGCCCGAGCCTGAGGCGCGGCGTAGTCTTCGTTGCGCCGCTCCGCGGCCGGCGGCGGATACTAGTCCCATCGTCATGGTAATGTTTCTTTGGTAACAACTTGTACAACGCGTACGATTTCAGCTTGGGACGCCTGCAGGCCACCGCCTTTATAGATAAGTCTTTCCACCAGTTGCCAGCTCATGCTAGAGGTAGACCATAGGTATCTTGAAATTGTGAAAGCGAGTGAGCGTGCAAAAATGGTGAGTGGTTCGTCATGTTTACGAGTCTTCATCTCTGCATAAGGTAGTTAAATTTTCCCTTCGATCCCCTTTACTTGCCAGCTGCAGTCGAGGAGTGCCTCCTCGACATCGCTGGCTTCCAGCAAGTCCGGAAACAAGCGGGGAAACTCGCGCTATCGCACTGTGAATAGATCCTCTACGGTGGTAAGGTCATCATTTAAGAACTTCAGGTGTGCACATGGGGAAAACGAGCTGACAATCCCTGGATCGTCGTCCTTTTCTTTGTTGTTTTTTTCTTTTCCTTTTTCACATCCTACCAGGACGAGTCGTTGTTTTCCACAAAGAAAGGAGCGACGTCGACAGGAAGCGTCGGTCAAGCACAGTGGAAATCTCAAGGTGGGCGTTTGTGTGACATGATGTCAATTTTTTTTCATCAAAATCGGGTTGCGTTTCCAGTAGAGCAACGTACACACTAGCCTTTCTTCGTACCAGAACGTGTGACGAACACAGCTGTCACACGGCAGGTAGTATAACCGGGTCGCATTGTGCGCAGCGTATGAAACCTTTCTGGCCTACTACTACTATCTAAAGGAACTGGTTAGCTAAAAGCTGCCTGTACCCTCCCTATAGGCTATTGCCAGTCTGAGACAGAGCCCGAGCCCTTGGTTTTGTATTTCCTAAAATTACGTTTTTATTATTTCTCCAGCCGCTCATGAGATGCATGTCGTTTGAGGCCTACATCACCCAAGTAAAGACGACCTTTTCAATATCACCCTGATGATGAACTTTAAATAGAAGTCAACGAAGACAACATTAAGACACTACGGTCTTTGCATTGCTCTCTATTGTTTCCTCCTGGTCTTGAACTGAACATGGCGAGCACCAAAATGTTTTCAAAGGGAATAAAATCATTTTGCATCACCCGTAATGTCTTTATTGTCTTCGTTGACTTGACTGTGCTTGAACTGAGCCTACATCACGTATAAATTCGTTATTGATATGCACAGAGTGCATATGATCTTGAGTACAACATATCTTGACCCATTGATTTTCACGAACTCAGGTCTGGCCAGTTGTTCAGTGAGCTTGCAATGATTCATGCGTGGTGACGCAGCATGCAACAAAGTTTGACCTAAACTACATCCTAAAACTTCATGGTATCAGCAATCCATGCATGTCACAAAATAAGCCAGCTGCGTGTGATATATGTTTGCTATGAAGGCACCTCGAGCTCTGACCAATGGTCGACGGCACTGTTCTAATTGTATTGGAATAGAAGGAGCAGATGATGAAAAGGCTATATCTATGTCCTTTGCCCTGTGTTTGACCAGACTATGGAGTGTCCAGAAAGAAGCCAGAGACGATCCGTTTGATCACAAAAGACCTCGTCCGAACTCTCAAGTGAGATTCTGATTTTTCTCACCTTTTCCTAATGACCATGAGTTGGTTTCGTGCAAAAATTATGCATGAAAGTTAGCCACAATACCGCAACGCAGATGTTCGCGTTCAATTTAGTGTTTCGTTCAGTGGTGCATTATTGTGACGCATTCAGTGTTGCATATGTTGAGATACTGTCTTTCATTAAGTCCAGTTATTTTCCTCTTGTGTTTTCTTACTTCTTGCTGATAGAAACATCTACTTTCCGTCTGTTGATACAGATTGTTTCACTATTGATACAGATTGTTTCACTATTGATACAGATTGTTTCACTATTGATACAGACTGCTTCACTACAATATTATGTTTTAAGCCATGTCCTTTCAATGGAAGACATGTTGTGGCATTTGCTAACTCAGTTCATTGGAAATGTGTGTCCTCGCTAAGTGCTGGTGGCTTTTATTTGAGCATGTGAAGTTTGCATTCAAAAAGATTTTTGCCAACCAAAAGCCAGGCCAGGATCAAAGGCTAAGTCAGTTACCTTACTGAGTAACTATTTGACTATGGCCACTGATGTAAATTATGCTGTATGTGTATAGGGTACCTGAGGGTGGTGATCCTTCTGGGCACTCAGTCGTGCTGACTTCTTCTGAATATGATCGAATCAAGGTGAGTATATAGAATGTGAAGGAAAATTCGAAACCAAATGCCAAATGTACGCACATAGTCATGACACTTATCAACTGAGAACGCCCTTCATGCAAGTGCATGGCTTACCAGCAACAGTGCATGAAAGGGTTGAGCACTGTGAGCTATAGTAAAGTAATGGAAGGCTTACAGTATTTTTCCAACTCAATAAGTGCAGTGTTGTAGGTTCATATATATGAGTTCAACTGTAATGCTCAAGACGGCATGGATAACAACTTTTTTTTCTCCATCCTGTGTTCTTTGCACATGGCAGGCCGCGTCCACTTTCATCACCGCTGAAGAAAAGCAAGCAATGGTCGAGGAGCGACAGGCTCACCGAAAGGAGCTTCAGGTAAGCGCCATGATCGTGCTATCCAGATATCATCATCACGTGAGCTCACTGTCTCAAAGTTAAAATGCGACCTAAATCAGTTTTGCTGAAACTTGCTAGCTTCGGAAGACAGCAAACATCTACCCCAGAACATAAAATTACTTAGTATTGAGCTTAATTGATCGCGAGTTGACTGCGGCTTCTTCCGGCTGACTTCAGGAGGCGAGCTTCCAGCGCAAGGAGGAAATGGACACTCAAGAGAGGACCAGAAAAAGAAATGAAAAACTCACTGACTTGGAAGAGGTACGTGTGCTTTGCCTACATAGCCTTCTCTCCTGAAATCCGATGGCTTTGAGACAATCAATGATGGCCATTCTGTTTAGGTGGTAGCTATTGTCTTGAAGCCTTGAGTTTGCCCCTTATACAACTGCTATATTTTTGCTTTTGTGCCATAATTAATCTTTCCTTGTATTCCTCTCTTTATCTCTCTGCTGCTAACACTGTCCATGCATCCTTCTCTTTTTTTTCCGTCTGAAATAAGCGTCTTGCACTTATTATATATATAAAGTATTATTTGGTAATCTTTCATTGCGTGTACGAAAGCCTTAATAATAGTCCATTTGCAAGTCCCAGACCATAACCAAAGTTGAATGATACGACGGTTTCAATTTCCAGGAGGCACGAGAGCGAGCCCAGCACCTCATCAGCCAAGCAAAACAAGCTGAGCAAGAACAAGAGGACGAGATCAAACAGCTAAACCAGGTAGACTAACACATTTTCACCTTTCCGGATCCTTTGATAATGTTAGAGTGGAGACCAATGCAAATGAAAATAGAAAAAAACGTAAGCATTTATTCCGGTTGTTGGCTAACGGTACTGGATACTTTCTTTAAAACACCAAACACCCATTAATGTCTCATGCCACACAACAAGAACATGGGGTATGCTGCGCATGCGCGGCGGGTTGGAGTCAGGATGGTGAATGTGTGTAAGGAATTGATCTAGGTGTCCACTGGAGGTGACCCGAGACTCGTGGAGTTGGGTGTGCACCAAAAGGGACCCAAGACTGAGTGATGTAGAACCTGTAACCCAGACAGTCAGTGTCAATGGGATAGGGATACCTGTGATCTGACAGCCAGCCACGAACGAGAATGCGACCTACCCTTAATTTAGGCTTCATTATTTATTCATTTATTTTGAAAAGAGACGTATCGACATCGGAATGTGATAAGGAAGGGAGGGTGGGAAAATATGCAGAGAGCAAATATTGACTTTGACTTAAGTCACACAAGAAGAAACTTATGCGAATACGCTCACCTGCAGTGACATCAATGGCGGCGGCACATGTGCCACGAAGATTTTAAGGTGGCAGGTGCACTATAGTCAGGATTTAGCTCAGCTGGTCACCTGTGCTAAATGATCAAAGCAATTTATCACTTCACTAATATTCCTGTGCAACGTGCTATTACTGAGGCATACACACGCAACTCACATTTTTTTTTTTGTTTTTATCTCTCTGTGATTTTTCCCCGCAGTTACTGCTGGAAGCGAAGTGCAATGCTATTCGCGACTTGCAAACAGAAGAGAAAAAGGCTATCAAGGACGAGCTGGATGAAGAAGAGGTATGTCTCAGTAGTAAGCTGCAAGCATCATTAACTCTCTGCGCCTCAGTATACTTTGTGTCCTGCATGTCGATGTGTCCTTTAAAGTTTTAAGCTATGCGTGTATTTGTGCATGCAAAATTGATTTCAATGTGTGAGTGGACTAATACATATTTGAAGTGTATGTATACGTAAATGGCTGTTTTTTAATTTTTGAATGCTGATATGTATGTAGCAAGTGGCTGGGAGTGCATGCAAATCATGGGATGGTACTGAACTTATGCAGAGCACAGTTCTCATCTGGTATTCTTGACCTCTCTTCAGATTCTGGAAGCGTTATAAGGTTTTGCAATTGAGAGTTGTGCTGGTTCTTAAACAGCTCACTATCTTTCTCTGCCTGCTCAGAAACGCCTGGACACGATGATGGAAGCAGAGCGCCGCAAAGCGATCAAGGAGTTTGAGCGAAAAGGTTTGATAATCTATTTTCTATTAAAGTAAACGTGAACTGTGACAGTTTATCAAGAAGACGATACATAGTTATGCATTGGCATTGGACTGTAGATCGAAGGCAGGCTTGTCCTGATCAGAACATTTTAGCATGAATAGCTTTTTTCCCTTAGAAACACGCAAATACATTCTTCTTATATATTTTTAAGCCTCCTCTGCTTTGGTGAGTTTATTTCAAGCCGACTTCTCAGGAGCAGACAGTCAACTCTAATCTACATATTTTCTACTATCCTCTTCTTTTCTTTCCTTTTGAATTTTCCCCCCAGAACAAGCACGGCACATTGAACGCTTACAGTAAGCAGCTGCAGTATATATAGTCGTGTTAGGTGTAATGACTAGATTTATATGTGTGTTACACTAGATTGATTCAGACCCCTAGCTTCATTTGCGAATATTTGTGAATTTGTCTGAACTGATTACAGTACCAACAAACTATTGGCAGCCTGAGGTTTCATTGAATTTGTAATGACTCACACGTCATGACTACAAGAAGTGACGTCATGACTACAAGAAGTGACGGTTCTCTGCTGACCATTTTACCTCAATTCACCGGCATGAGAGTTTGTATTCTACATATCGTTTAGTCATGAGAGTTTGTATTCTACGTACTGTTTAGTCTGAGTGCATGCCTGATGTCGCTGCATCATCACACATACAGAGGGGCTCACATGGTACAGCAGCAAATTGCGGAGAGGGAGCAGCAGCGCTTGCTGGACGAAGAACGCCGCGACCAGGAACAGCAGCAGATGTTGCGGTATCTTGAACGGCTACAGAAGGAAGACATGGAGGCGATGGAGCAGAAGTTGAAAGACCAGAGGCAGCTGATGGCTGAAGTGGGCAAGGCCAACGCAGTAAGTGGATCTTTATCATTAATGCTAGGTGAATTTGCTCGATGAATTTGAATCAACGTTGGAGCATAGTCCAGCCAGAGAAGTGTGGAGGGCCTAAAGTGAGAGAAGCTTAGTCGTGGCTACTGAGTGAGGGAAGGCAGCGGGTGAAGTAAAATCCATTTTGTTGTCATGGTACCACACTTTTGGCATCAGTTTTGGTTGGAATATAATAGATTGTATTGCTCAATACAGTGGGACGATGCGTCAGGGTATGAGGCTGCCATGTCAGTATCAAACTGTGTTGAAAAAAACGGTGTGCTCTCGCATCTCGCAGTGCTTGATGTAGTGTTTGATTCAAGAATGTTTCTTTGCCTAGGAAATCATTCGACAGAAGACTGTGAAGAGAGAGCAGGAGAAGCAGGAAGAAGCTCGACTTGCACAATACCTGAAGGAGAAGGCGGTAAGTTCGCCTAACTTCACTGATCCTTGTTATTATGGTAAGCTTATATAACTTGTGTTAGGAATACGCCATCATATTACTGACAGTGATTGGGTTGCTCTTGCCCAAAGGCAAGACCGCGTCGATAAGCTGACACATTGTAGTTTTGCAATCTAGGTGCTGTATAGTCTTTACACTGAGGAGAAGAGGTAAGTTTGAGCTTCCCATGTGCCCTTGTGACCGGACATGTAATAATCTACAGAAGTGAAAGCTGTGGAATTCCCACAGGAGAGACACTCACAATGACAAAGATGTTTTCTTTTTTAAACAAAAAAAAAAGATGTTAAGACGTTTCGGCCTTCAGCGCCATCGTCATCCGGATATCTGCATACCCATTTTGGGCACACCGCACACCATGGCCTATTACGGTACACAGTACACTGCTACTATATACAGAATTCGAAAGTGACCTCTAAACCCTACCTTTACACTCCAATGCAGTCTTCCTGTCTTGCAACTGACGATGGCATATTGCATTGAATGCCAAAACATCTTAACGTCCGTTTTCTTGGAAAAAAAAACTCTTTGTCACTGTGAGTGTCTCTCCAATGGGAATTTCATAGCTTTCACTTGTGTAACATATGCGAGTGACATCACAAGGTCCTTTAAATAGACCCTCCACCCTTTGTCTCCTTAACTTTAGTGCATGTACCGCTGTGAAAATTGTGCTCCCTTTCTACTTTTCAACACACTCTCGTCCATTTTGAATGATTGCCAAAAACCATGCATATTCAGGAGCGAGAGGAGGCCATCGAGAAGCAGCTTGAATGGAAGCGACGACAGAAAGAAGCGGAAGCGACCAACATGAAGGACGCTCAGCAGAGAGCTCGTCTCGAGCAGGAGGCGAAGGTAGGGATGAAGGAATGAATGATGGTAAGATATTCAAGCCATGTTAAATGATGAAAAAAAAATGCAAGTGCTTAAAATGAATAAATAAATATAAAGACAAACGTGAAAGAAAGTGCTTGCAGGAATCATTTCACTTCACCAGTTTCAGGCTATGCTAGGTAAGGATTTTTCACATTGTTCTTATATTCAGTCATTTTTTTTTTCTAACATTTTCACTCTTCAGGATGCTCTTCGAGCCAAGCGCAATCAAGAGCAGGCTGAACGGGAATGGCGGCGCAAAGAAAAGGAGGCAGCGCGGAAAAGGCAAGCTTCTGGTTGTGAAATGTCCTCTCACGTTGCACTTTCTTTTCTTTTCTTCAAGGGCCATAAAAGTATGTTTTCCTTTCTTTTTTTTTTTTAATGTAAAACAGGCAAGAAATGGACGAGATGCTCAAGCAAGCGAGACAAGACCAAGTGGCGCACAAAGAGCATTTTCTCGCTGTCCAGGTGAGACAACTAAGAACACCCCTCCTGTCTCTCTCTCTCTCTCTCTCTCTCTCTCTTGTATGAAGGCAATGAAAACGATAGTTGGGCTCAGCAAAACCTCATATCCCTTGGGGGGGATGGTCGTGTTTAAAATCGAAAAGACACTCGAATTGTAACCATCTCCCTAAGCCAATAAACAGACAATGAGTGATGGACACTTCAAGCTCAATCAAACGGCTCTCCATCTTCACAGGAATGTATAGTACACCATGCAGGTCTCCTTGGTATTCACTACTGCGAGTTTTAATCCTAGTTGAGATGGCAAACTTCACACGAGATACCGTATATCTGTTTGTTTCTTTGCTACAGGCTGCACGCGACAGAATGGATTTCGAGACCATTGTTCAGTAAGTCGTTAAATTGGCTGTTTGCAGTAGGTCTGGGGCGTAAGGAGGAAATCTCCATAGTGTGAAATATATAACAATGCATTGACCAGAGGGAGTGTTGGACGGAACACACTCGTTTTGGATCACTGAGAAATATTGCGCTTTGTTTCCCTTGTCCAGTGAGCAAGAAAAGGCAATGACCGAAGACAAGCGGATTCAGGAACGACGCACGAAGGAACGCCACACCTACGCCGAAGCCGTCAAGAAGCAGATCGTCACCCGCGAAGAGGAGCGCATTGACGCACGCAAGAACTTCTTTCAAGAAGGCCAGCAGTTGGATGAGGAAGCTAGGCAAAGGTAAGGTTGAAGGGTAGCCTCTCACACATGGCCCACACTCAGAAAATCTCCTCACATGAATGATGGAGAAAAACACCATAAAATTGTTCTGGACCACAATGAACCTTCTCTTTCTTGCCTTTCAGGCGCGAGAGACTGCATGCTATCAAGATGCGGAAACTGGAGGATCTGCGTGAGGCTGGCATTCCTGACAAGTACTGCAGTCAAGTCAGTCGGCACATCCACGCCCCACCCCCCAGCTTCACCATGTCGAAGCTCACGTAGAACAGCGACTCGCAAGAAAACCACCCCTCATCGCCACCGCACCTTTATCTGTTTTCCCTGTACATAATTTTTTTTGCTGGCAGAAGAATAATACATGTGGTGAGCAACAATACTATGCAGGAGGCAAGTGAGCAACTGAACGCCTATGCCCATGTGCCAGAGACAGTGAGAGTCAATGCCAACTTTCTCTTTTATCCACTAAAAAAGAAAAAAAGGCATTCTGAGCTGTTCATGATTCGATTTCAGTCTACTGTCTGCTTATCCAGACAATACAATATCAACATGAGATGATGCACCAAGTTAACTGAGACTAGATCTTTTTTGGGACGGGGTACAACATAAGGAAACGAACAAAAATAATAATAATATTCATAAAAACCGGCTGTGAGGAGAGATGTGACACTCTTGCCAAGGAGTCCACAACTATTAAAGCGAATGATTGGGGGCTATCTGTGTGTGGGCAGAGACTTGTAGATGCCACGTTTCTTCAGCGGTGTGAGAGCATCAACGGCGCGGACTTCAGGGTCGCAGGACGTCCAGTCCGGAAGCTGCTCCTTCTCCAGATAGAGTTCCCGAGTGACGGAGCGCTCCTTCAACCCACCAGAAGCTCCATAAATAGCTCCTAGGAGCAAAACACACAAACTGCCGGTGAAAATCCTGCTTTCCCTGAACACACAAATCAATATCCCATTTTGAGCACTTTCCTCCACTGCTCCCCCCCTACCATCCGTCTCGGTTACATGCCCACTCCAGTCTACTCCAACAGACACATTGCTTCCAATGCATGAGCAATGAAAAAGACTCGGCATTTAATCAAGCAAGCTGCTCTCACCTCCCAGCCATGGTACGCAGTTTTCCGGGACGAGTGATGGGTGAAATTTGAATTCTGTCAATGCCAGGCGGTCCTTGTAGCGCTGGCTGGCCACACAAGCCTTCAGCTCTTGCTGTAAGCGATGGCTGCAGTACACACACAAACAGAATTAAAATGCTGCCGGCAGGAATGCGCACACTACAAGTTCAAGCTGAAGCACCACAGAGAATGTTAAATCCGTCAGTAAATTACGAGAACAAGGGCAGTGCAAAGTTAAAGCAGAGACATGGGTAAAGAGCAACATCGGCTGGAGGAAGCAAATATTTACGTGTCTTGCTCGAGATTTCTCAACCTTGTCTATCCCCAAGTCTGGGAATGAAGAAATCAATCAAAGTGGCACGTCACCATGCCGACACAGCCTCACGGCCAATCCTTCCTTGACTCCATGGCAGTCAGTACAGCAGGTGATAACAATCAACGGTAGCTGGCTGTGGCTCCAGATGAAGCAGTCAACCACACTGGCATGCTCGAGATCATCTCAATTTGAACGCTCCATATTGCATACACTACGCAGATGACTCACCAAAATCCTGGCAACTGGCACGTCCCTCCGCTCAAAACAATATTCTTTGCTAGAGGCTTTCGACAGTCGACTGGACACTAGAACAGGTGGCAAAAGACAGACGTGTCACAAAACATTCCCCAAAATTCAGACACTTCTTGTTAATCCATGCCACAACGAAAGATTAAGTCAGACACTCTGCAAAAAGATTGATGGCTTGAAAGAAAGTCCAACAAGATCCCTTCTTTTTTTCTTTTGTAAGACAGTGAAGGCCCGTCACCAAAGAGTCACACATAACTCCATGCACTAAAAGTGCAGGAATGAAAGCCGAGTGTAGCTCTGCACATAACATTTGGGTGAGAGAGAGAGGGGGGTGGGGGGAGAGAAGAAGAGAAGTGGCAAGTAATCAAGGGCAGGAAAGGGAAGGAGAGCTCTTTACAGTGTCCATAATGGCAACTGTCTAAACAACACCCAAACAAGTCAAATCGGTAAAGCCCAGCAAAAGAAAATGTTCACAGTGCAAGCGGAGTCGACGTACTAGAGCCAATGCATCCAGCACAGAGTGTACTAAAGAGCAGTTCTCCTCGTCAGCAGTGAACAGCACATCCCCGGCGTGACACCTGACATGAGACAAAAACAAAGATTGAAAAATTAAACACACACACACGCATGCACACACAAACACACACACCTTTGCACCCATGTGCTTGAAGGGTGCCTGCCTGAAACATACATTCTTCATCCACATATATTGTTAGTCAAACAACTGACCACTAAAATATATACGATATTCCCAAAAACACATTTAGTGAAGGCAAAAAAGGCAGCATGATGGGGTCAACTCACCGTGAATGACCATCTATGATGAGAGTGCGGCCACCTGGCAGGGGATACTGGACTGGCAATGGGTCTGGCCGAGTGGAGCCCAAAGCAACCTGAACAATCACACAGCAAAAAGTGCGCAAGAAGAAACAAAAGCACAAGCTATTTGTCTCGCTCTCTTACAGAGCAACCAGCAAAACCAAACTCCGTGCATGATCAGACAGAGTCAGTCTGAGCAAATGAACTTGTATGCTGGGGCTTGGGGTGTGCTTTTGCCTTAGCACTATTCTGCCAAATTCTATGGAGGTGGACAGTGATAATATAATATGTATAGGGGGAGAGAGAGAGAGAGTTGCGATTACCATACCATTCTCTTCAGCAGGTAACACCCAACCTTCCTGCCATATTCCAGTCATGGATCACAATATGACTTCTTTAAAACTACCTCTTACAAACCCACACCTAAAGAACCCAACCAATGGCTCTCGGTTCTTGCAAACAATTTATCACTGCCAGCATATCCAAGCTTACCATCTCTGACGTTTCCTCCGACCTGTGTCGTAAACAGGAGATGACAACATCTGTCAGCTTGATAGCATGAAAAGTAAGGATCTGGCATATTCATGTGGCTGGATTTCATTCAAAGACAGTGAATCGAATACAGAAGTAATGCAGAGACTGGTCAAGCATGGATCTGAATAAGAGCAAGCAGCAACTCACCTGGACTGATCAAGCATGGATCTGAATAAGAGCAAGCAGCAACTCACCTGGACTGATCTGAAACACTGCTCACACTGCTGATGTGTTCACCGAAGAAGCATGCACGTACTGCGAGACAAAAACAAAACCGACCGGACATTCGGAAACGAAGAAAGAGAAATGAACATGTCAGACAAGAAGAGAGGAAGGAAGATGGAGAGGGGTGCAACAAGAGGCAGAGAGAGAGAGAGAGAGAGAGAGAGAGAGGGGGGGTAGACAAGACAGAGAGAAGGAGAGAGGGGGAGTGAGCAAGTGAGAGAGAGAAAGAGAGAGACAGACAGCGAGAGAGAGAGAGAGAGAGAGAGAGAGAGAGAGAGAGGGACACCAGGAGAGAAAGAGGGGGAGAGTGAGAGAGAGGGAGAGAGAGGTACAGAGAGAGAGAGAGAGAGAGACAGACAGAGAAAGAGAGAGACAGACAGAGAGAGATATAGAGACAGACAGAGAGAGAGAGAGAGAGAGAGAGAGACCGAGAGAGAGGCATGCAGAGAGAGAGAGAGAGAGAGAGAGAGAGAGAGAGAGAGAGAGAGAGAGAGAGAGAGAGAGAGA
>JAOWAR010216273.1:0-14598 GCA_028571005.1 Clathrina lutea | reverse complement strand
ACTTCAAGAGTCATGACTGGGAATTTTTTGGATCATACTAAAGTGTCATCAAGCCGTGCCTTTACCCTCTTGAAATTGCATTTACACTTGTAGGCATTACACAGACAAAGAGCATGTGAAGAATGTCTACAGTGAGTCAAATGGCATTTATCCCTTTGCAATCTGTTTAGCAAAGGAAAAGTTCTCAGGTCCTTCACACCAGTCAACTCTGCCTTCAATTTGTATGTACTCCGCCACTGAGAGTTGGAGGATGTAGCTTAATCTTGCCTGACGATTTGTTGCCCCGTCGCAAACATGTCTTGGCGTTCGAACGAAGAACCGCAGCCTGGTAATTCGGGGTGAAACGGTTATGATTGATAATCGCTTAACCGATTTTCTGCACGAAACCGATTATAATTTGCAAAAGACCATAATCGATTTTCGAGAAACCGGCGCGACAACAGGCTATCGTGCGCTCGGGTGCGCGCTACAGCCGTCCAGGTAAGGCTATAGTGTTCCTGCACATGCGCACAATACATGCTTCCGGGCCGGAGCGCGCGGTGAGCGCGGTCGATGTGAGTTGCCGTGTTTCACACAGTGTAAATGTACGCGACACATGTCGGAGATATGGAAAATTTAATGTCATATCCATGTTGTTGTCATCGGCCTATAATGGACTGGCAGTAATCTACATAGAGCTCCGATCTAATTCCGAACTTTCATACATCGCAGCGCAGCCCCTTTGTGCCCCGCCAATGGCCCACCTCCGTAGGAAGCAAACTGCATCTGTTTTGCTGGCTGTGGTTTCTTTCGGCTTTCCGTTACGATGGCTGAGAAAGGTGCCCCTCAACGCCACACCCGATCAGAAGTTTGGAACCATTTTGACTTGGTGGGGCCAAGAAGATGAAGTGCAGAATATTCGGTTCGCGTCTTTTTTACTCTGCTTCGACTCTGCTTCGACTTCGATGAAGAGTATGAAAAACCCGTGACGATTACGAAAGGGGCTTTGTAGTGGCGTAAATTTTTCTGTAAGTGCAGCCCGAAAACAGGACAGGAGAACCAGAAAATTCAGTTCGACACGAGAATCAGTATTAGGAAGAGAGGGAAGAGAGAAGCATTTAAGGAGCTCTAGAAAGGACCATCAAGTGCAGAGAAGAACATAAAAATGGCCTGGGTTACCGGTCAACCGACACCATAGTTGCTTCGAGTAAAGTCCCTAGTGCAATCTGAATACAGTTCGATTTGTACAAACCCTCGGTTCAACTCCGCTTTCAGGCGTGCAATGGCTCTTCCGTGTGGAGCCTGAGCAAATTCCTGCAGTGTCTGATAACTTCGAAGGTGATCGTTGGTGGGAGATTCTTGTGCATTCTCCGGTGGTCAGTGCTCACCTCGGGTCTCGTTCGATAGCCGATCGCATATGCTTAGCAGCTCCACCATGCAGACGATTTGTGGTCAAACCGACGTTTGTTATTCTTTCGGTCTTTCCTTCTTTGTTCCTTTCTTTCTTGTGGGCTTTCTTTTCTTGTCTTTTCTTTCCGTCTTTCTTCCATTTTTCCTTTTCTCTTTCGTTTTTCATTTCTTGTCTTTTTTTCATTTACCTTTTTTTCTTTCTTTCTTCTTTACTTCCTTTCTTCCCTTTCTTTCCGTCTTTCTTTCTTTCGTTCCCTTTTTCCTTTCTTTCGTTTTTTCTTTCGCTTTTCTTTTTTCTCAAAAAAGGACTTTAGTAGCAAATGGTTCAGCAGGAAGTAAGAACAATATAATACGGATAAAAGAGAATAAGACATTTTGGAAGAATGAAAGACACGGAGAATAAACGGAGGGCTAAAAAGAAAGAAAATGACGTTTCATCCATTCAGTTGGTGACGTCATGTTGCTGAAAATTCGGTGTTTGATACATAAGACCATTTATCGTTAATGGCGCGAATTTGCTCTTCAACCAATGCGTTATTATATGCCCAATTCCTCATAGACAAGCCCAGGGCTTCCATGTTCGACTGGATACCGTTTATCGTCTCATCACTGACATCGGCTGCAGGAGACTGAGGTAATTCGTTTCCTTAAAACTTCCTTCGGGAGAATCAAATCCTTGTACAACAAAGAGTAATTGGATTTTAAGGAATCCTTGAAAACCTGGAACGTTCTGTACTCTTCCTCCCTCCGAGATTTTAGATCAGTGTTCAAATTTTCGAACTTTGTAGAAGTTTCCTGTCTCTCGGTTTCTAAGGATGTGTTGAAATTCTGTGCTGCTTCTAAAGAATGTGCTGGTTTACACTGGTTACGCCATAAAGATGCTGTTTCGGGCCCAACCTGTCATCCGGTTGTCTCACAACTTCGGGCTGCAACGGTGCGACTGTAACAGCTGATCTATCCAACGCCGTGTTCCTCTCTCACCGGCCCAGTTTAGGCAAGTGCTGGCATGAGTCGCCCCACCCGAAGCTTCGTTAGGAGACCTGCAAACGGCGACTTTTTTGTCCTTGGTTTCTGTGGCTTCATGCGTTGGGATGACATGAGTTCCCTCTGTCGACGGGATTTGTCCTTTAGCGACACCCATGTCACCATCCTGTTTCTGAAACGCAAGAACTTTCAGCTGTTGGATTGTGATCAGCTGGTTGTTGCACGATCACCAGAGGAAGGACACTTGTGTTCCGTTTGTGTTGTTTTGCGATTTTTTGCTTACTCTCCGCCGTGTGACGTGTCCAAAAGAGGACTATTTATGAGGAGCCATGTCGTCCAGTCGTGCTGAAGAGCTGGTGTCTTATACCTTGATCCGAGATTCCCTCGGAGGGCTTTGGCACCCATAGCCTTCAAGCTGGCAGCGCTACAGCGGATGCCCATGCCCATATTTCTGACCGCTTGCTTCAGTGCCAAAGGGTCTGGCTTTACCCAAATTTATTCGCAAATGACTCCTTGCAGGATGCCCTATCAATCTTCCGAACTGTACCATAATTCTAACCATGCTTTTCCAGTCGTGACATGTTCGACTTCATTTGTGCCAATTCAGGACCCCTCCTTCATGTAATGCCTAGCCTTGTGCGAAAAGTGAAAATTTTCACGGGCTGAGCGAAGCAAAATAGGTGAAAACTGCATTTATTCGCGAATGAGACAAGAAAGAGGAAATGCTATAGTTCTCTCCGCGCTTGCGCAGTTTTTAGAGCATTGTGGTTCCGTCCTTTGATTTAGCGTGTGCCAAAATTTTGCCTCTGGCGATTTTCCTCCCTCCCTCCCTGCCTCTATCCTTTTACCCGCCTGATTCCAAGGTCTATTTTTCTTGATTTTGATTGCATGCGCAGGGTTTTTCCCTCGGCTGGTTGGGCATCCAGTAGGAAGATGTGTAGGGTAGGCCCCGGGCCTTGATGTCTGCTGTTCTTGCCCTTACTCCGTTTCTCCTTACAGCTCCCCCTCCCCCGCCCCCACTCTCTCTCTAAATGCTCTCTCTCACTCCGGCTTTCATTGCGATTCCTGAGCTGACCACGCTGTGTGACGTGATCGGCCTCTTAAGTTTTGTACTGAGTGTTCGTGTTTCACTGCACAGGCAGTTGGTCTTTTAAACTTAACACGATCTGGCTGGCCCAAGGCAGACTGCCTCGGCACTCGATCGGGCTTCCTGTAAGCTGAACAGGAGAGACTTCAACTGTTCAAGTGTACACAAGATGTCCAGCAAACTCAGCAGCGAGGAAAACTCTATTATTTTGTCTTAACCGTAAGAGGCAGAATATCTTTGGGATAACTAGCGTTGGTGTCACAGTTTGTCTTCATCAATGCCACACACACCTTCTGTTTTGTTTTTAAATCACCCTGTCCTACCCTTCTATTGAGCTCCTATGTCCCAAATGCGTACACCTGGATCGCTGCATACACTAACGTGTCAGAGTTGGAGGCTCTCCATACTATACCATAACGGCACATTGAGCTTGAGATCAAGATGACGAATTGAAAAGCTGCCAGCGGTCATACACAGCTCTTCCTTTCTCCTTTTCTCTCCTCCCTTTTGCTTATTCTGTACGGTCCATGGACCCGTTGTCATCCCTTAGGTCCCTATCCTGTCTTGAGGTAGGTCCTGAAACAGGTGGGCATAGAAGTGTCTAGGTTTCTTGTAGGGTATTTTTCTTGTGTCGGGATGACAGTGCCTCAACTGATGGAACGGGCCTTCTGCTGCTTTTGTAATTTTTTACTTTGCTCACTGACAACGGAGTCACTTTTCACCTTTTCGTCTTGTCCAACTATGTTTTGCATCACTTCTTGACACGCATACACACAAGTCCTTCGATGAGAACAATTTTACTTCGGTGTTCTTATCTTCATGGGAAATAGGTGACGACTGAGAGGGCTTCTCTTCGTCAATGAGCTGTTAAACCAACAACCCAAAGCAAGGCGGATTGCCTGCACACAGACGTCGACTATAATGCCCAAGCCACTTTAAGTGTTCAGAACAATATGGGGATATGTGACAAAAAAAATCTTGACATATTTGTGTCCAGGCTGGATGAGTAAGAAATTGACATCAGCCATGTGTGCACAAAAGTGAAAATAATCACATGTCGGATGCTGAAATTTGCTTCCATTTTGAAGAGATAAATGTTGACTAAGAAAGGAGACAGCTGATTAAGTGCTTCAAAAAAGGACTCCCTCTGTATCGAAATGCACCACTACTGTGCAGAGAGTGAATGCATGTGACTAAGCTATTTAAGAAACCCTGCCAGTAAAATAATGATGACTTTCATCGGCTTTTCGATGCTTATAACCTTTGATGAAAGAAAAAATGGCAACCAAAAATCAGGAGATGATTCATAAAAGGACTTCCTCTGTAAGAAAACATGTGAATCACATCTTACAGTGCCCCATTAGGGAATGCATGTGACTAAGCTTCTTAAAATATCCTGCTGGAAAAATGGAATGTCGCCGGCAGCTGAATGTTTAACATTCGTTGAAACTTGAAAGATTGAACCAACAACACGATCTCAGTATCAGTATTGAGCGGCCATCTCGAAACTTGGGTTGACAAATCCTCTCCAGTTGTCATCAGCAGAAAGATCCTCTGCAACTGTCGGTTCTTCTCCTGGAGCTCGCAGGACCCAGTTGTCATCTGCCATGAGGGTGCTGGGTGGTTGAAATGAACGTGATTTTGAGGGCTTAACTCGCTTTAAGGTGCCTCTCACAGACGAAAGGACAGTTCCCTTTCGTGTACGTGTTGTGGTGGATTGTGTGGGGGGTGACCTTGGTTGAAAGGATGGTGAAGGAAGGCTGGTCATTGACTCAAACATGGAATACGGACGACCTCCAGGCGACAAAGATGAAGTGAAGGGGACAGTGCCCTTTGGCAAAGTGGCAGACGAAGCAGTAGTGCCTTCTGACAAATACTTTTTACCCTTCAATGAAGGCAATGTTGAAGGAACAGCTTCCCTACGTGTAATTGATGATGTCGGGAAACTCATGCTGCCCGAAGTTGACTTGAACCTAGTGGTACTACGCTTCAATGTGCCTTTCCACTGATCACGAATGTCCTTGTTCTGAGCCAGTTGGAAGATGAGAATGGCGAGACCTTGGATTGTGTTCAGCAAGGCAAAAATGTATTGGAAGGGCAACTTCGCATCGTCCATCATGGGGATTCCAAGGAGCCACGTGATGCCCAATAGGAATGTAAGGCCCATAGCACCCTTGACCTTCTTGCTTGCAGAGCGTTTGGCCGTGGCTTGAGCACGAGGGATTGAGACAGTCAGAGTCCACATGCACTTGACGAATAAAACAGTGTTGGTGATGAGAATAAGGACAACTGGTCCCAGGAATGCACCATAGTAAGCTGGGGTCTCTAGTCGACAACTGTTGAAAGAAAAATGAACGAAAAAGAAAACAAGGGAAAAGAAACGGAAATGAATGTTTCCGTAGCATTCCATATTGTAAAATACAAAGTTGGTGTGTCTGTTCCTTCAACCAAATTTAAGCTGCCCATTTATGCAAGCCATACTAATTACCCCTCTTCCTAGAGGACAACATCCACGTCCATTATTAATTTTATGATTGTACGTCTTTCTTGGCCTGTCACTTGAGCTTAAATTGCGACAGTTCTTGAACTGGAAAGGAGTCAAAGACTCCTTAGCGTTTGGCAAATAGTTCTAAAGAGTACAGCATTAGTTCGATGCTGACTTCTTCCGCTTTGCCAACCTCTCCAAAAGTCCTCGTTGACGTTTAGAAATAGCAGTTCGTGAAAAGCTACTCTAGCCACAGCTTCATCCTTGTAAATTCGCCTTCCTTCCCCGGCCTCCCCTCAGTTGTGGCAGTTGAATGCATGGAAGAAGCAGATGGTGAGATCTTTTGATTCAGCTGCTCTTGTAGCATGACAATTTCTGGAGAGATCTTTAATGATGGTGAGTAGGATGTACAGGAAATTGTGGCCTTCGAGAGAAAAATAACTTACTAGATATGTCCTTTGTAGGCATCTGGAACGCTTGCCGCTGTTATTCCTACAACGACTGCTGGAAACCCTGCAGTTGTGTACACACCAGAAAGGAATGGTGGCCCAGTTTCCCTTGATGGCATTTTCACCGCCTCAGTTATTACTTTCAACGTCTTTACCTAAGGCAACATATCATAACAAAAAGTGCCTCCAGTTGCAGAAAAGGCTTTGATGAGGAAGGAAATGGCTTTGTTTTTGGTTGTGAAGATATATTATGAGAAAGCGGGAAAAAGTCAAGGGAAATGCATATCTTTTCGTCATTTTTGATACAACCCTAAAGGCCAATTAAAGCTTGTTTCAATTTCACCGTCTTCAGAATGTAAAATCTACGACCCTATCTCATTCCCCTGAAAGTGTTACCGGTGTTCAATAAGAACGTTTCGCCTTGTTTGGTTACTCTATATCAATAGAAATTATTCAAGAGTGGAGGTTAGTCTGTTCCTTTAATATATCAATCTGTCATTTTGTGGTTGCACCCTTGTACTCTCAGATCTCTCTCATCCGGGCCTCTGGCGACTGGGCACTGCCCGTAACTGGGGAAAATCCGTAACTCACAGCACCACATTACTTTACACATCTCGATCGAGAAAGTGTTTCTATCACACATTTGAAGTGCCACTGGACGCTGCCATCACTCTCACTAACTTGAAAGTGGCGTCCCCTTCAACCACTTGCGTCAAAACTACTTCTGCAACAAAAAAATCCTTCCGATCTTGATCATCCCGCACGTGATTGCCGCCATTTTAAGTGGTGCGTCATAGTTTCCAAGGTAACACTGACCTCCGAGGGTGCCCGGTAGACCGAGGTACCTTTGAACTTCGGGCTCCAGGTAATCAAGATCTGAGTGTATGTGGAATACGGGCGGTTTGTCACACCTCTTCTTCCAATCTCACCAAGCTAGCCCAGCTTTCAGGGCTGGTCAGTTTGTTAGCCAACATTCAGGTACTTCCTCGCTACTACCATCCTCCAAACTGTGGACTTAGCTATAGGGGTAAGTGAGACATTTTAACTCTCTGAGAATGACCTTATGGTATAGCGGACACTGAAGGTAACTATTATCTGCACGATAATTTGGTGCCACAAGCTCAATTCCCACTCACGGGACAAAGTATGAGCTTCGTCAAATTTTCTCATTATACTTCGCAGTTTAAGAAAGAAGAGTCCCAAAGCGAAATGTGTTGATGAACTTTATTCTGCTGGGTGAGGGTAATACATGGCTTTTGGGGCAACATTACCACCAGGAAAAAAGGTTTTTGCCTTCTATTCCTCTGCTCAGGGTGAAAACGCCTTTGTCAAAGGCTTATGTTTGCTGGTTTTACGCCGCTCAACTTCAGACTGAAGCACATATCGTCAAGTCTTGAGAGAACACGGGCTGATTTAACAGAATAACAAGTATTTGAGTATAACTTAGATCAGCATAGTTTTCCCTATCTGTGAAATCATTCCTTTTCCATTCCAGTGGTATGCTTTTGAAGAAAATTCCCACCAAAACACAGCAGCTTGACAATGTTCAATAAACGTTACCGGCGCCTATACGTCGTTCTGGTTCGGTTTTACATCTCTCCACCTCTAGAGCAATTACCAATTTTGAACATAGACCACTAGAAATTCGACAGTCTCAGAAAGCAAATTCAATAAGCAGCAGAAGGCTGAAGGGTAATCCCATTGATCTACAGACCCCAGGCTATTGAACTGGCATTTCTTGTGGGTAAGAGGGTCACTGTTGCCAGAAGGCACTAGGCCTTGCCGGATTTCATGATAGATTTTTTTCTTATTTTTTCTGTAAAGGCATCCAACAACGACCATACCCCAGGCAAAAACGGCTGCCCACTTGACCTTGATATCCCTTGACAACACAAACATGCTCTTGTGCAAGCCGAGGTAAATGACGATGGCCTCCACCAGCATCCAGCAGAAAGCCGACAGAAGAGTGTAATGTACGATTCCAGCTGTGGCTTTACACACTGCACTGCCTGGACTGCCCTCCATGCCGATCATGAAGAAAATGTAGGAAGCAAGGAGGGAAGTGGAAAGACCGGCCAAAACCTGTCGGCTCTTGTTCTTCTGTTGGTTTCTGAAGCACACACAGTACAAGATTTCTAATTTAAGAAGTTGCCTTGATAGTTGTGTAAACAGTCAAAGCCATCAAATCTTGCTGGGTGTCACATCAAGTGATGAGATATGAAATTCTTCCCTTTGTAAATGCTTGAGACGGACAAAAAAAGGCGGAAGATTCACTTCCAGGGATTTGTGGGTTATCAATATTATTTGGTCAATTATGTTCCCTTGCCCCGCAATCATTTCAGTGAAACTGCCACATAAACCATAACTTGCTAGTTCTATTACAAAAAATTAGGCGAAAAGAAAACGAAAAATCTCGGCAAGTGGCAAAATGCCAGCCCTCTGCATATTGAAGGACGTTTGCAAAGACACAATGGAAGAATTTCTTCTTCAAGCACTAGTTAGTCATTTCAGGAGACTCACTTGTATCCAAATATGGTCACCAAGGTGAAGATCAGCGCTAGGACTGATACGGTACAGCCCAGATAAGAAATAGCTGTCAGAGCTCTCTCGTGTTCCTCTGGAGGCTTCACCTGCGCAGAAGATACTTGGACATCCTGGACAGGAAAATATGATAGAAAAAGCGAAGAATACAACTAGAGTCCGTGATAAATTGAGAGCGGCAAAGTCAAGTTGCCATGGATGGTGAAAAGGTAAGCTAGGCATTGAAGGGAATGCAAAAATTAATGACCACTGATTTTGAACCTAACCTAGGTTTCTAACAGGATTGGTTAGTGCTCTTTTGACTGATCTGTCGTGATCAGTCCATTCCATCGTCAGTCCAAGTAGCGCTCTCTCGCCAACTATCCTCTGCCTCACGTCACAACACTCATCTGATTGCAAGAGCAACACGTTCTTTAATACTTTCAACTCCTGTCGCCAGTCTTAGCATGAATGAATCAAACAAATCCTAAGTGAAATTATGAATTCAGCATCGATCTGATTTGAAAAATGGAAGAAAATGGGGACACAAGAGCTCCCCGGTAAAATGAAAGAAAAGTATACTTTTCAAGCCGTCTGTTGTTGTTTCAGAATATGGGATTTCTTGATTGCATTAGCCAAGATAAACATGATGTTCTCTACTTACCATGAGAATGGCGAAGTTTGTGAGATGGTTGCACTGGCAGACATGTCTGTCCCCACTCGATCTTTTCAACTGGCAGCCCCTTTGACTCCATTCGCCATAGCCATCTACCAAGAGTTGGGAGGAATTTGACCTTAAATTGACATTTCTCTGCTGGGGTCAATCACCCCTCATCGGTCTATGCTAATATACATGCAATGGATTTAATAACTATCATCCAATGAATACAACATGTAACAAGCACCATGTCAACTGTTTTTGCCCTAAGTGACAAAAGAAAGGGATTCTCTTTAGCATTGCTTTGGTCCATGGTAACAGAATAACTTGTACACATAATCTGTGACGGTGGTTGGCACTTCTCAGTCAGCGGAACACGCCATCAAGCGGCCGTACGACGACACCAGCCCAGCCATTAATGAATCGGCTGACATGGGACCTTCTTCCGCTCAGAGAGACACTTCTCAAGCCGGCGATTACAGCGGAGGTTGACAAGAGGGAGGTCAAGAGGAAGAACGAAAAGCTTACAGCTACGAGTGGTTGTGGATCATGGAGCTTGCCAGCCCTTGTTCCAGGAGTCAAGGTATGGGTAAAACCCACCAAACTTGGTCAGCGTAAGTGGCAAGAGCGCAAAGTGTTGAAGCACATGGCCAGAAATCAGCGACATGAATGTAGATCGCTCTCCTTCGTGCTCGGTTGGCTTTGCCGAATCAACGCGCAGCTTTCAACACGGGTTCAACCGGTCCGCAGCACCGGCGCAGCACAGCATGACATCGCAATGTTGACTGGCTGAGTGAGTGACTGCAGGCTATTGAGGCTAGTGCAGCCAGTGTAGGCTGAGTGTAGCTGGCTGTAGTCTAACGTTGCCGGCACTGCAGCTGCCTACCGTGGCAGAAACGACTAGACTGGCTACACGCAGTCATTGTGCATGCACGCTTGCCACACTGAGGAAAAAAACTGAAGGTCGCGAAAGAAGGCCTGGACACTTTCTCTCTCAGAGTTTTGGACGCACGCGACGCATGTGGATTAGTCTGGGCTCTCATCCCAAGGCGTTTTGAAGGGGAACTTTCAAGGGGAAGTTCGCTGCCTCTTTTCCCGTCTGCTGTTGTAAGCGGCTTGAACGAAGTCGAGTGGGCAAGACGGACTTGGATGAGCTGAACTTGGAAGTTTGCAGCGACAACAACATATGCTACTCAGCTTTCAAGGTCTTTCCGCTCAATGCTTTTGGTAACTCTGAAGAGCTTGGCGCAAAATTGGACATATCTCAGCGGGAAAGGTGAGCCTTTTTTGTGCAGATGATAGTGCCGTCTCCAGTTTCTGCCTCATACAAAGTGCTGGATACCAAGCGTTCGCCTTCCCTGGCGTTCGGGAAACTCAGATTTTGCGCATTCCAGGGCCCGTTTATGTGTGAGTGAATGGAGACGCTCGGTCCGTGCACTAGAAGGTCGATTTTTCTGCGCAAAATTCAGCGATGTTTGCTGGCCTGAAAACACAAGAAATGTGTTGACGTTTGGTCTAGAAGAGGGACTAGGCTCATACAAGCACCTGGATACCAAGAAAACACACGGTTTACTCTATGCACGCAGTGTGAGATGCCAGTTCATAAAAATATTTCTAAGTCTGTGTGCGTGTCATAGCATTTCTGGCCATGAAAGAGAAGAGCCGCAATCATATGACATTTCCATCAACGGAGGCTCGAGGTGCAGACGAAATCGAGTGGACCTCAAGAAGGTTCCCGGGACAGTGCCTGATTCTAAAGATTCGTCAGAGGAGTCGGACGGAGAGGTTGAAGTTGAAGACGCACACGACACACCTCCGAGGCGTTCAGGACGGTCAAGGCGGCAACCAGCATACTTAAAAGATATTGGTTCAATTGAAGTATGTTTTAGAGATGCACGTTGTAGGGTTATCCTCATTTGTGTCGAATCAGAAGAAGGCGGATGTTGTGTTGGCATGTGTGAGTCACACCTGTCTCGAGTTACACCTATCAATATGTGAGTCGCCCTACTTTGTAGGTGATTATTTGTACATAAAGTAGACATCGTTTCGTTGTTGCGCTTTGTCTTTTTGCAAAGCAGTCCGGAATACATTCATTGACAAAACACCCACCATGCTACAAACAGATGCAGCTCGTTCGAAAGGACTGGGATTTGCGTTGTTACAGCAGATTGGTGAAGCATGGCGACGGGTACAATGTGGATCCAGATTTCTCACGGATACAGAATCCAGGTATGCCATGGTAGAACTTGAGATGCTAGCTGCACTTTGGGCGATGACCAAATGCCTGGTTTTTCTGCTAGGATTACCGACGTTCACACTTGTGGTGGATCATCAGCTGCTTGTCACAATCTTGGATAAGTACACCCTGGATGCGGTAGAAAATCCTCGGCTTCAGCGGACAAAAGAGAGGATGAGCCCATACCTCTTCCAGACGGTGTGGCGCAAAGGGAAAGATCACGCGACCCCAGACACTATTTCGGGCACCAATTGATCCATCTCCGGTAGATTGCGTAGGAGACAAAGATCTGCGTTTTGCGTCCAGCATGCTGTGATTAGGTCGATCTGTTCTGTTGATCAATCTTCACCAGATTCAGTCAGTCCCCTTTAAAAAGACTCGCTCTTGGAGGATCTTCGCCAGCAAGGAGGTGCTTATTCTGAATATCAGACCCTACTCGCAGCAGTTCAGGACCGCTTCCCATCTGACTATCCCTACCTACCACGATGTCTTCCGCCCTTCTGGGCAGTTCGTGATGAGCTTGTAGCTGTGCATGGCCTGGTTCTAAAAGGTTCATGGATTGTGGTACCAGCTTCAGCTTGTCGAGATTATTTGAAACGCTTGCACGCTTCTCATCAAGGGATAGACAGGACGAAGCGACACGCTAGACAGACTGTTTGGTGGCCATCGCTCAACAATGATGCCCCCACCACCGTCCAAATGTGTGATTCCTGCCAGCAATATCAGTGCAGCCAACAAAAGGAAGCTTTGGTTACTCAGCCACCGCCGGTCTTGCGAGCATCTGAGGCAGTTACAGCCGATTTTTACCACCATGCTAGAAAGACCTTCCTTGTTTATGCAGATCAATGGTCGGGTGGGACAGAAGCGTATCCAGTTAGCAGCACCACTGCCAAGAGCACCATCCGGTAATTCTGCAATTTTTTGCATCAAAAGGTGTTCCAGTGCGACTACACACGGACGGTCGACCACCATTCACCAGCCGTGAGTTTGCCCAGTTTTTGCAGCGGTGGGGAGTGCAACATGAAGTGTCCTCACCTCACCATCCCCAAGGAAACGGCCATGCAGAGGCCTCTGTCAAGAAGATGAAGCTGTTGATCAAGAAGACAGCTGAAAATGGCAACATTGCCACAGAGGATTTCACGGCTGGCCTCCTAGAACTTCGGAACACACCAGGATCCAGCGGTGTCTCTCCAGCCCAGTTGTCGCTTGTTCAAACTTTACGATCCCTTGTGCCAACATTACCAAAATCACTAACGCCTCATCAGGATGACTTCATTGCCCAGCACAACTGTCAGTCAGCACACCTATAGGACGACATTGCCAAGCAGTACAACAAGTCAGCCAAGCCTTTGACACCGCTTTAAGTCGGCATGCACGTGCGAATCCAAGGTGCTCAAAGCAAGAAGTGGGATATGCTTGGCACAATTGTCAGCATCAGCAAACATCGCACTTATCGTGTGCAACTACCAAACGGACGCTACTATTGGTGCAAACATCGATACATGCGCCCCAGTGTGAGGAGATAGGCCGCGATACCACTGCCTGATTTATTTTCGTGCTTGACCTTCTTTGGGGTCCTCGTCTTTTCTGTTTTTTTCATGTACCCAACTTTGATGCCCTTAAATTAAACCTCAACTCTTTGGTTTGTTTCAGTCTCTGAAACTGGAGATGTTGCTGATAATGCAGTGTATCCATAGCAACCACATCCACAAGTGTAAATCTAAAGCTAGAGCCTATATTTCCAAAAGTGACCTGCAGATGTTATGTTGAGCTACTTGAATCCTCTGGTGTGCTGGGCTGTGCCTTGGGACAAAACACCTTCCATTCCCCCATGCTCAACAAAAAACAAGGCTGATGACCACTAAGTTTTATTGCAAAATTTACTCTGTAAATGCACACTCATGTAAATATCGAAAAAAATAATGTTGAATATCAGAGGCAGAAAGTTTTTGCATGCAGCTGTGGCGATCTACCTTAAAATGCTGATCAAGCGCTAGTCAAGCTGCATGCACTGGTAGTCAAATTTGTCCCCCTGGACTCACATGGTAGTGGAAAAAGAGGGGTGCCCAGCCCTATCAGAGTCTTCTAGTCATAATGGTCAAAGAATGCACCACATTCAGACTGCTCTGCTGGCTTGTGAAAGAAGCTTAAGCAGGTTAGGGGTTGGACAATGGCCCAGCTGGGGGTTTTCAAAGCCAAAATTTCACAGCAGAGGTAGGGTTAACTCTTGCAGGTTTACCTAGCCTACCTGATTACAAAGAATTTGTCAAAATTGAATTCTGATGAAGAATGCGCAATTTGGCTTACTGCAGAAAGACCAAGAAAGACAGCCAGAGAAATGCCCCACCAGTTCTCTCAGTTTTAGAGGCATCACAGAAGCAGGCACTGACTAGCAACATGCATCACTGGGTGACCACTCAGACCCAAATCTTTCTCTCTGGTCTGCTTACCATTGTGAGAGCCATTCCAAAATGAACATCTTGGATTGCTTGGCTATAGAATTCAAGGGCAGAGAAGGGTAAAACATACGGGTTTGAACAAGAAAGCAACCTCAACGGCTTCTGAAAGAGCCTGGCGAAATGAGCACAGCTTGATTTATTTGATTTGAAATGCTTTTCTTTTTCTTTTCCTACCATTGGCTATCATCATCAGTGTTCCAGACTCACCTCGAGCACTTTTCACTGCTTCTTGTACTTGGCAGTTTTGATCATACTAGCACACTCAAGCTGCTTAGACTGAGTGTGCGTGGCTCACCTTGATCATTGTCCTCACAAAATAATTTGAATAATC
>JAOWAR010216162.1:0-14601 GCA_028571005.1 Clathrina lutea | reverse complement strand
TGACGGTGGCAGGAATGGGAGAGTTTTCCGTTTTTCTGTACAGTTTTCAGCTTCAGCGTTCCTCTGGGGAAAACCTGTGGATATGTGGGACCTTCTCCAGCTCAAGTCCTGATTTTGTCCACCAAAGCCAAAACGAAGGGGGTACCCACCCTTAAACCGGATGTTCAAACACCATAAGTTTGATCCCACAAAATTTACCTTCCAGAAGATTTAAAAAAAATAATCCTTTGAATTTAACTTAACCAGAAAATGTATATTTGTTGCGTGGATCAAGTGAATTTCTGGGTGAAATTGGGACTTTGTCACCGGTAGTAGCAACATCAACATCGACCATTCAGGTCTGCCTTGAAAAGGAACAGTGGGCAGTGTCACGGGAGATTCTGGATACAAGGTTGGCAAAGAAATTCTAACACCAAGCCAAAATTCCCCACCACAGTCACAATGTCATTCGCGACAGACTTACTCGCTAGAAGTTGGCATGCAAACACTACACATCGGACGACGCGAGTCCATGTGGCAGGGCACCAGGCAGAGGCTCGCGCAAAAGGAGGACGTGCCGATCTCTGGGCAGTCGCCACGGCCATTTCATGCACAAAAGGGATCTGGCCGCCCCCACGTCAGTCTCACGCACCAGAATCAAACAAGTGGACCATGCGGTTTGCAAAAAAAAAGGGAAATGAACAGGAAATGTATCAGACCAAGGCAAGCAACGAAGTTCTGCAGATTATTTTGTATTCAGAAGAGAGGACGCAAGACAGTTAACTATGTGGTGCACTTGGCTTCAGCAGGCATGGGGCAGCATCCCCTATGTATAAATGTTGGAAAATAAAGCAAGTACCAGAAAGACAGTCTCCCTTTAGGGTTATTGGGAAATTGAAGAAAAAACACAAGATGACCATGTTCTGAGGCGTCTGAAAGCAGCGAGCAATATTTTATGCAGTGATTATTTACGTATATGTATTATATGAATTGTACGATTTAAAAGTACCAGGAAGGAAAGATAAGAAACGGTCACCAAAAACAATTTAAAGTGAGCATTAAGCTAAAAAAATTGTTTTGGCAAAGCCTAGGTGTTTGCTGGTGCAGTCTATTTGCTATCACTCCTTCACCTTGTTCACCAAGCAGGCCCGGGCCGACTCTCCACATTCTGATAAAGGTAACTAGTTTATCGTCCATGTAATGGAGTTTAAGAAACACCGATTCTCCTCAGTGAGCATAGCTGTTGATAAGTTCCAATGAATGACTTGATGTTGACTCTGCAAGAACAACAAGACTAGGCAATGAAAAGGTCTCTTTGAAAAGACTTTCCTGTATATTTGTGCAGAGCATTTAACCATTACATTAACAGGAATGAAGGCAAACAAATGAACATGTATTTCTAATATAATGTAAAGCATACCAAGGCTTGAATTTCTTCAGTGAAACTTTGGATGTGCTGTACGCTTCATGTCACCTTGCATACAATGTGAACATTGCCCGATGCTTTTCTTACACATCCTCTGCTTGGTGCTTGAGGGTTGTCTCGTGACCACTTATGGTGGTTACAGACGTTGTGCCGAGTTTCTCCCGTACTCGTGGCCTACAAAATCAGATGTTCAGTTTAATGTTACATGATTCGCATTGAATTGTTTCATGCATGAAATAAAGTCAAGATTTAAAACAAACCTCTTGATGAGATCTTATATTGGACAGAAAAGCACAACTTAACTGTTGTGCTGTTGAACACTTGCTAAAGTTAAAAAAGGCAGATTTAATGTAAACACTGTTCCACTAAATGTGTGAAAGCTAATGTTTCCAGTGTACATAAAGGAGGAATTTAAGTTTCATCTATTTTACCTGAAGCATCTTGTTAATTCAGTTGCCAACGAAGCTCCCGCCATGATATTGTTGCCTGTGGATATGGAGCTCCTGGAGGGTGCTGTCAAGATCTTTGCAGACGACTCCCTCGGCTTTCTTGAAGGGTGCTGTCAAGCTCTTTGCAGACGACTCCCTCGGCTTTCTTGGCCTCTTTTGTCACTTCTTCCCACATCTTCTTTGCCTCTGTTGTTGAAAGAGAATAATAAACGAATTAGTCCATCTTAGACTATTTTGTGAGTTGATCATTGATTTTCACTGTGCTTATTTCTCTAAACAGATTAATAAATTTTTGGTGTTCACCATTGCTTCTGCTTACTATTGCAGGCCTCTAATTTCTATACGGTACTGTGCAAGCTGTGTCTCAACTACAGGATTGATTGAGCCATCAGCTCTCAGTTCAACCGAAGGGCTCAACCAGTCGTGGGTGCCTTGCCTATGGACTGTCTGTTGCCTGTTCCCATAAGCTTCTTCTTCAGCTGCTGGGCCTCCTTGAGCTTCTCCACGAGCTGCTGTTGGCGTGCTTCAAGTTGTCCATCACGCTCCAGAGCTAGCTGAGGATCAGGCTGCTGGCCACCATGACACAGGAGGCTAAAGTGCCGAAGCCCTACTCCAAGTGTTAAGTGGAAACCTGCACCATAGACCTTGAAATTGTGGCAAAGGACTTCTCATATTCTGCAGCAGACTTGAACTGGTCAATAAACCTTGGAATCTTGGATTACGTTCCATTAGAAAGGGAAGGGAAGGGGCATTTAACATAACTTAAGACAGGGAAAGGCCACTGGAAATTGTTGGTGGCATCTTCATAATTTGGACTTTTGTGCTGGAGTAGAATTAATTATCCACCTGTCAAAGAGAGAAAGGAACCGAACAGTCTGCGTCTCTTACTTGATCTATTGGAAGATAAAAGAAGGAAGTCCCAAATGGCCTGGAGGTGATACCGCATCCTTCCCCACGAAGCCTCTCATGCACCTGCGCTTTCGATGCTCGCTGGTAGCCTCACCTGCAGGCGACCCGAGCGCTTCCGTTTCTTGCGACGTCTGCCGAGAGATCCCTTTTCCCATTCCTAGCAAGGGAAAAGTCGGCGCTGCAAGACAGCCAGAGGTCCTGTCGAGGAATTGATGTCGATCAATAAGTTCGGTTATTTTTTTCTTTTTTTTGGGGGGGGGGGGAGATTGACTTCGGGTGACGGTCATCCTCGTCTTTTTGCCCACCTAAATCGAAGGCCATTACAAGACGGTGATCAGCCCAGCTACTCACGAGAGCAGGTGTCTTTCCACGCCGAAGTTTTTGTCCACAGACTCTGCAATGAAGCTTCTACTGATTGGAATGGTACTCGAAGTGGCCAAGGCCCGCTCCGGAAGTCAGGAAGCCGACTGATTCCACCTGCTGCTCTATGGTTGAAACTGGACGTAGTACGTCGTGTTCTTGCTGCTTTAAAGCATCCGCCGGGCATAAACTCTTTTTTGTGGAGTTCTAGAACGTCTCAGAATGTCTCTTGCTTCGCTCTGCCTTTCGGAAAAACTCTACTTCTCGCGCAAAAGCCTTTGATACCTTACAGACTCACTGGCGGAAGCGAAAACGAGCTCTTGTGCCTGCCCTAGGACCGGGTCGGCCAAGGACAGACGGGCAAAAAGGCGTTGCTGTGGGGTTTCCCGAAATAAGAACCCACCTCAAAAATGCCATCGTGCGCCACGCAAGGCAAGAAATAAAAAAAACGTCACAGTTTAATTTTATGATCAGCTTCTTTGATATCAATCTCGGGTGCCGGACCCTTTCCGACGCACGAGTCACGGCCGTGTCACCGAACACATACATGTCATCACGAAAGGCCAGTTATTGGACTGGAAAAGTGCAGAGATTGTCGACACGGACACGATCGATAGCGCTAGCCGTCGCTCGGAAGGTGTAGGAAGGGTTGCGGATAAGCGAGACACAAGTCCCTTCCGATAAAGACGGAGGACGTGAGTTCAATGTGCCTTGGTTGTGTCTGTTACCGTTTTTCTTTCGTTTTTTTTTTTGATATTTTTTTATTATGAAAGATCCGTGTAGTTTTATTTTCGGGGTTTCGGTACCGGTGTTATTATTAGCGGTTTTCCACCTACATGAAAACTAGACCTATTTTTTTGTTCAGGTTCTGTTTTGCTGTACGCACAAAACTGATCTGCCATGCGACCACCGACACTCTACTGCTCTCCCGCCAAGTCAACTAACTGAGCGTCACAAGTCGGTCCGCATGCATGGCCGAGCACAGAAAATATAAGACCACCCCGTCGTTGTGATTAGTCGATTACTGAGATTTTCGCTCACCAAAAATTAGTCCTGATTTCCGCTTACATTGGCACGAAAAGACCCAGGCTACCACGTCTAGGATTAGACGGCTTTAAATCACCGGCTTCAAGCCCTCTTGCACAAAGGAACGCCGTTCTTTGTAGCTCGATCATCTTGATCATGTTCACCCCGAAGAAGGTCAGGGCAACCTGGCCGAAACGTCGCTCAAAAATCATCTTTGCCTGGTGGTCAGAAAGGAGTTAAATCCACGAAATGATACAAGCATGCCAAAACTTTATCGTTTTCGGCATCTTCGCAATCCTCCGTTGTTTTCCCTCGAAATTGTCCCCAATATTTTCATTTGGAATGAAAAACAGTTTTATGGGTTGTATGTGTGATTTGGAAGAGTAACGTTAACGTTCCCCGTGCTAACAGGTATTTTACCATAGGCTTCCTTTTATTTTAGCAGGGTGGATTTCCATTACGTAACAATCATGATTTCTATCGCAGTTGTGGAATAAGAGGAGCATCCTCTACGAGCGAGTCCTCGATGGTAAGAGGCAAAATACTATGCCACATTAGAAGAGACCGACCGCATGTTGCATCTACTGAATGTCACAAACGTCACTGAATGTCACAAACTTCATGTCACTGACTGTCACAAACTTCATGTCACTGACTGTCGCAAACTTTATGCACTGACTGTCACAAACTTCATGTCTCTGAATGTCACAAACTTCATGTCACTGACTGTCACAAACTTCCTGCCACTGACTGTCGCAAACTTCATGCACTGACTGTCACAAACTTCATGTCTCTGAATGTCACAAACTTCATGTCACTGACTGTCACAAACTTCATGTCACTGACTGTCCCAAACTTCATGACTTTGAATGCCACAAACTTCATGTCACTGACTGTCACAAACTTCATGTCACTGACTGTCACAAACTTCATGTCACTGGATGTCACAAACTTCATGTCACTGACTGTCACAAACTTCATGTCACTGACTGTCACAAACTTCATGTCACTGAATGTCATAAACTTCATGCCACTGACTTTCACAAACTTCATGTCACTGAATGTCACAAACTTCATGTCACTGGATGTCACAAACTTCATGTCACTGACTGTCACAAACTTCATGCCACTGGATGTCACAAACTTCATGTCACTGACTGTCACAAACTTCATGCCACTGACTGTCACAAACTTCATGTCTCTGAATGTCACAAACTTCATGCCACTGACTGTCACAAACTCCATGCCAAGGACTGTCACAAACTTCATGTCACTGACTGTCACAAACTTCATGTCACTGAATGTCACAAACTTCATGGCACTGAATGTCACAACCTTCATATCACTGCACGGATGGCGGACCCCGTGAAGGATTGCCAGCTGCGCCCACTCATGTGGAAACAGGTACTTCCACGAAGGGTACAGACACAAGTAACCTGAACAAGCAGGAGGACAAACTCACCTGTGCTCTATCGCGTCTCTTTTTTCATTTTGATTTCTCTCACCTTTCATTTCTCTCATCCTAGATCTAGCATCCCTCTCCAGCACGCATGCTCACTAGTTCTGTCTCCTTTGACTTAATCTCTCCTCTTCAGTCAGATGACCCGTTATCTTTCTGGAAAGCACTAGAATCCAATCCAATCTGCCAGAGCCCTCTCCCATAGAGTTTTGGAACGAGCATGCGATGCGACATCACAAGTTCGCTCCGTCGCGCCGCCCGCATAGCCTTCGGAGGCACCTGTTCATTAGCTGTAAGGATTGATAACGTGCCCGGGAACCGGCGGGCACTGAGTTCCTGACAGCTGACCTTCGCGGCGAGGGCTGGAAAGTAACACTGAGAAATACGTATGACAACAGCGGAAATTTTAGACAGGCGAGTCGCAGCTGTCACAAGAAATTTAGAGTCGACAAGTGGCAGAGCCGCAAGGAGAGGACTAGGCTTATGCACTACCTAATCGCCCCCGTCAGGGTTTTGAATTCGAGGGGCCTCGGCTCGTCTTCACGGATTTACTGCTTCGGTCTAGACTTGGTGGCTCGCTAAGTGTGCTAGCCGTGTTACCAAGTGACAGCAGATGCTGTTCGTACCAAGACCTTTCAAACCTCGCTCCCGCCAGGTGCTTGTTTGAGAACGCCGATCAAAAAAGGCAGCGAGAGCATAGTTTGTCAGTTTTTTTTTTTCAATTAAAGCGGCCACTTTAGTCAAGAGTGATAAGACATATTTTGACCTACACTTTGCATTTTTCTCTCGGTAAGAAACTAAGACAGCTATTTCATCGCAAGGCAACACCCAGCAGTACCCGGCGGCAAGTTGCTTGTCATCATTTTGTTCCATACGATAGCATTAGCAGGCTTGTCGTACCAGATGCAAGGCCAAGACCGAGAGATGGAGAGAGCTTAGAACAACACGGGCAAGTTCAAAGTTCAAAAGAGCAAGTGGACACGTGCTATTTCGTAATCCTCGAACTCCCTTCATTTGTCTAGTTCCAAGGTTCCAGCTTAGTTGGAAAATGTGCATAGTTTTGGCTGTCATTCTGGGGCGTGGTATGTTCGGTGGGTGCACAGTGTCATCCATGGACGTTTGAGCTGGAATGTTGACAAGGAGCGCAAATTCTTCGTTATAGATTGTACCAAAAAATTTACTGGCACACAAGAAATGCACTAAAAGACTAGCTAGCGCGTAACAACGCCATTTCTTCGCGAGATGTTAGCGAGCCAAACCCGTCCCGCGTTTTGGATCGTGGTATACATAATCGAGAGGATCGATGAATCGATCGGAGACACTTTAATGAAGCTGATCATGACACGCCGTCCCGAGACCGGAGCTCGAACCAGCGGCACCAAGTAGTCTTGCATACGAGAGTCGCCTTGCTGTACACGACGTCATCACGTCATTCCGGCATAGCACAGGTGGCAGATATGTGACTCTCGCCGTCTGCGAGGCGATGTGGTGCCGTAACATGTTCGAGTTTCGGTCTCGGTGAACGGAAAATTAACTTGATCATATTTCACCAGTAGGATTATTTCCTCCGCGCGGTCACATCTCTCTCGTAAACTAGATCTATGAAACGGTTGGAAAGGATTACAATGCCGGCTTGGCTTGCACGTGAGCACGCCGGCCATGCAGACTTTAATCACGTCTACAGAGAAAAAGCAATTCTTAGCACAGTGAAGGGCCCAGTCTTTTCCCTCATGGCTGCCTCTCAACCGAAGGGGAGGAGCACGCAGACTTAAGTCTTCTCCCGACCCAATACACGCTTTGCGCACGCAGACGAGTTGCTAAACAAACCAGAGTCAGAAGACTGCTTTGGGATTCCAAGCAAACGCATATGGTTAAAGGAAAGGAAGATCCTAAACAAGAAAAAAATCATTGAACAGGTCGAAAAGACATGTCGTCTGAGATGCTGAGAAAGGACCATCAACAGGTATTGGTGGTCACTACAATGGAACAAGTGTGTTCAGGTATGGAAGGACGTTGTCTGCCATTGCCAACCCCGAAATTGACCGAGCCGGGCTCCGCGATGTGCTCTCGGTGCTTCATGCGCGAAGGGTGACAAACGTTCGCCAACTGATAACAGACCGTCCCGACGTCCTAAGCGGCAAGACATCGAGTCATGAACGCGTCACTTCCTCCGGTCGACTGGAGTACTGCAGCGCGCAGCGCGTTCTGTTCGACGAACGACGCCGCCGGCTTCGTCGTACATTGATCTTGAAATCCGCTTCGTCCGCTTCAAGTCGCTTGGGCCGGTCTTTACTTAGCCTCAGCTGGCTGCTGAAGCATCAATTGGAGTTGTCGGATGTAGTCCATTGCGTATTCGAGAATGGCATCCTGCGACGGTTGATACCCGCCGGCCGGTAAGGGGAGAATTTCTCGAAGGAACGAGAAGTAATCTTCAGTGGTATCGAAAGTCGGAGAGGCTGTTGAAGAAGACGACGAAACAGACGTCGGAAGAATTTGAGCAGCCATGGCGAAAGACTGAGGGTACGTTGGATAGAAGAAAACACAAATGCTCGAAGGAACACGGCAGAGTAAGTTGCTTTATATCTTCACCTGGTACCATAGGCGATTTGCCGCGGTAGGAAAATGGAGCCCTTAAAGAATAGGCTTTTTGGTGTTTTTTGCAGGTGCGCATACCTGGATAGTTAGGTCGAAAGGTGCACAGGCTATCCTCGACTATCACGACATAGCGCTACTTGGCCGCGGGCTTTGTGTGCCGCCTTTTCTCGCGTTCGCGAATGCGACGTCCGCGGACAAAGAACCGTGCCGCCGTGGCCTTTGTCCGACACTTAGCCAAGCTTGACACGTTGCTCTCCTTTGCAGCTGGGCGACGCAGCTGCACGGCAGTTCAATGGAGGTCCGGACTTGTAGCCGACTGTGTGGCGCCAACGGCTCGGCCACAGCAAAGACCCGCGCAGCTGGACAAGCAGTGTTTGATCCTGCCTCCTCTTTTTGGCGCCAGCGAGGCGATCACCTGGACGGTCACTGCTGGGGAAGGCCTTTTCTCCGTCGATCGTGCAGCCTGTGGAACGAAATTCCTGGAGCAGCGCTTTGGCGCCAGCATGTCTTACCTGGCCAGGTGTGCGAGAAAGTTGGAAGTTGACTGGAAAGTGTTCTGAAAAGGGATACTATAGTCTGCGATGAAAGGCGAAACTGTCGACCGCCTGGGGTGCTCTGTCCTTTGCGTGCACCGAGGGGATGTTTTGAGTGCTCGTTGAAAGTGGATTAGCGTGTTTCTCTTTTCCGCAAGATCTTCTCGCGACCCAGTCGGGCTTGCCGAACTGCTAGAGACGTTTTGAGCTTGATCCGACCTACATAGATCGGTTTTGCTTCCTGTGAATGAAATGAAGCATTGCAGTGCACACCTCCTGCTTAGATTACGGAAAAGAAATGTTTTAACGAAGGCAACTACGGGAAAGTCCAACTCCGACTACATGCACTCGGGAAGCCATCCTTTGATAGCAGATAAAATCGTTTGACTATCCTCCCATATAGATCTCTTGTCTTGACCAAGTTGGGAATGCGGAATCTCGTGGAGCGGCAGGAAGTGTTCGCGTCCCCGGACACTGATGTTGCGTTTCCTATTTCGTCACAGCCAGGCAAGAGCAATAATTCCATTACAGAGATTATCCTTGGCTCTGAGGTTGTTTCTCCACAGTTCTGTGCTGGACGGCGGTTATATAATTAACGGCGGATTCGTAATTGAACCTGCCATGGGTTGCCATTAGGGACGAAAATTCAATCTTGCACCTCGCAAGGGTAGGTCGATTATTCAAGGTGTCTTCAGACGTGACCCGCAGCCCGGGAAGAAAGATGGCGCGCGTCGTCTGTAACTGGTGGCTGTCATAATAGCTCCTACTAATACTCTATTAAACCAATCCGCCCGGAAAAGCGACAACACCACTGAACGACATGTACAGTTCGTTCATCGCAGAGAGCTGAAACTCCCCGCAGGAAAAGTCAAAGGATGAACAGTTGTCTTGAACTTTAAATTGCGTGAAAGCATTGCGCCGAGCTCCGCCTTCGGATCTTCCCTGCATTCGTGGCACTCGAGGTGATTCCACTAGCAAATGGCGTTGAATTTCTTTGCGAAGCCCAGGACAACTAGACGCAAAACTCCAGGAGGAAATGTTCTTCTTAACATATGCGTAGGAAAGTCCTTCCTCTCCGTATGTAAATTTCCGCCTCTTACTAATACCTAACCTATCGACCTCCAAACCTGTCTGGAGGTTCTACTAAGGGTTGAGATTTATGGATCTTTGTGCTGGGTAACGAGCTGATCGATCTGGTCCGTACGGGTATGGGACGAGCTATTTGACATGTGGTCGAAGGCTTTTAAAAGAGTCAAATTAGATTTTTTGCGAAGCCGGAAAGCCAAGATTGGCTGTGATCAAGATGAGCTTGGCGTTTGTTTCCTTCCACTGAGTTCAGCCGTTGACACCTTGCTCTTTCCCGCAACTTTCTAGCATTTGAGATTAACTTGCTTGTACCGCAAAACCCTGTCTATAGCAAAAGATTTATCGCTGGATGTTTCTCGGACGACTTCATCTAGAAACGGCAAGTTCCATTGAACTACAAAGGATTATGTTGGATGTCGCTCGGCCGCAGAAGTAGATTTATCGATCACAAGCACTGCTCACTGATCACCACCTCTCGCAACCTGATTGCTTATCGCAGCAAGAATCAGTGGCTCGCAGCTTGAGAACATGACGCGCGAGTTTCGGTAGCGGTCGGAATTGCTGGCTGCCCTGCAATGTTCCTCGGGAATGGCAAAGGACCTTCCTAATTAATTCGAGCATAAATCGCACTCCTCACGTAATTCAAGAACAAGAAAATTGACCGTGCACAGCGGCCCAGATACTTTTTATACTTGCAAAGCAACGTCCGTCAGCTCATCCAAAAATGAAAACGTTCCTTCTGCTTGCCAAACGTATAATGCCGGAATGCACAAGTTTTTTGCTTGTGTTAAAATCTAGATCTAAACTCTCCGCAACAGCAATGTGATCTTGAGTTCGCTTTCAACGTGATTTGACGCCTTTCGCAACTAGTATACTCCCGGTTTTGGCCAAGCTGGCGCCAGTGTTTTCAGAGATGGGCGTTATTCCTTGCTAGACAGAACTCTACAAATAGACTCGCCTTTTACTGTGAAGACGTCAAACCCAAGCTAGCTTGGGGTCATTGATACCCTAGGGTTTCGCCCTACTACTACTAGCTAGACACCGCCCTGATGACATGCCATGCAAAAAAAACCAGTGCTCAGTTCCCTTTACAGCTGGCATATGAAACTCGACCTACCAGGAAAAGCAGAATATTATCGTCGTATGCCTCTTCATGGCCAGAATTGCGCACATCAATAGTTAAGATTGCCTAAAAATAGAACCCTTCAGACGATAAGCAGCACGCGCTAACACACTATAGATTTCGGAGGCCTTACGGCGGCGAGCCTATCCAATTGCAAAATTTATGCAAGAGGAAACCTCCAAGAGAATGCAACCCATCCGTTGTATTTCATCAGAGGGCAAAGGTATCCCTGGGGCAACCAGCAAGCAAGGACGGAGGAGATGCGGTGATCTATTGTTCTCGTGTGCAGCACTTAATGATTATGCCTTATTGCCTCTCATCGTCTGCCGGCCAAAGAAACTCCGCAACGGTGCACAAACATTGGGTGAGTGTCTGCGACACTTGACAAGACAATCGGTTAGTGCCGGTCAAAAAGTTCAACACGCAAACGTCAACTCTTTCTCCTTTTGAAAGATGGAGGGAATTGCGTGCCAGAGTGGCATAGCTCTCCAGCTGTTGGAAAAAATTACTTTGTACTGTATAACAATCCGTCGAATTTGTTGGACTCTTCAAATAGTTATCATTCTCTGTCTACGTGATTTCTATTTGAACTCCGAGTGGGGCGAGTTCAATTTATGCTGGTATGCCCATTCTTACAGTCCTGAGTAAGAAGAGGCCACTTCGGCAGTGAGCAACCCCGCGACAGCTTCATTTTTAGCTATTCGTCGGTATCATAATATACCACGTGGGTGACACCTACTGAGCATATACTTGACCGCGCTTTAGTCTACAATTCAGCCTCTGTCTGCTGTGCTTTCAAACCATACATTGTTCATTTTCTTCTTCTCTTCCAGTCTGAGGGCCTTGATCCTGGACTGAGAGGGACGTGCTGTGTGAATATTGCTTGTATTTGCATAGGAGCTGAAGGCGCTTTTCGACAAACCCTAAATAAATGCCAGTCTCTTCGATAACACTCTCTGCAGACTTGGTTAACCAACGCTCAACGTGCGCTTTCGCGCATTGGGAGGAAGAAGCACGCTATTGAGCTCGAGGTTACAGAAGCTAAAGTGATAAGTGGGACCTTCAACGTCTTGGCAGTTGGCATAGAATACAGTTACATGTACATCCTAATTTTCAGCCAAAATGACATTACAAAATGGTACTGCTCCATAGATACAAAAGGGTTGAAGAAACGAGATAAAACCTTGTTGGTGAAGGGTATTAAAATGGAAGGACAGTTTGGAACATTGTGATTGGTGTATGATCAATATTGAACAAACGAGTTTGAACAGCACTAGCCAGCGTCAGAGGGCTTTCCTATCTACAAAAGAAAATGATTAATGAAGAGAATAGAGTACTTATTTCAGTCAAAGACTGAAATGACCAGCTGCACAAAACAATACAGTAGTTGTTGAAATGGAAGGGAAGTGAGTCATGAGATCAGGAAAAAAGTACCACTTGGCTCAGATGGGATTCGAAACCAGGACTTCCCACACGGTGCACAGATGCTCTACCAGCTGAGCTACTGGGCCGGGTCCGTCACCCAGCGGTGTCCAAGCGATACAAGTCCCGTCACCCATGATTCACGGCTATTGCAATCAAACTAGACTGCTGCTGGTATCCGCTCCGCTCAGGAACCAACCACGGTACTTGTCACAAGCTAGTGACGTCAAAAATCAAGATTATATCAAATGAGCACGGAGAAAGGAATTTGAGATAGAAGGGAAGTGAGTCATGAGATCAGGAAAAATGTACCACCTGGCCCAGCTGGGATTCGAACCCAGGACCTTCCAGACTGTACACATGTACAAATGCTCTACCAGCTGAGCTACCAGGCCAGGTCCGTCACCCAGCGGTGTCCAAGCGAAAGAAATCCCGTCACCCGTGACTCACGACAATGGCAATCAAACTAGGCTGCAGCCGATCCGCTCCGATCCGCTCCGCTCGGGGACCAAAAACGGCACTTGGGTGATGGGACTTGTATCGCTTGGACACCGCTGGGTAACGGACCCGTCATGTTAGTTGGTAGAGCATTTGTGTACAGTCTTGAAGGTCCTGGGTTCAAATCCCAGCTGGGCCAAAGGGTACATTTTTCCTGATCTGATGATTCACTTCCCTTCTATCTCAAATTTCTTCCTCCGTGCTCGTTGATATAATCTTGGTCTTTGACGTCACTAGCCTGTCACAAGTACCGTGGTTGGTCCCCCGAGCGGAGTGGATACCGGCGGCAGTCTAGTTTGATTGCCACTGCCGTGAGTCATGGGTGACTGGACCTGTATCGCTTGGACACCGCTGGGTGACGGACCCGGCCTCGTAGCTCAGTTTGTAGAGCATCTGTGTACAGTCTGGAAGGTCCTGGGTTCGAATCCCAGCTGAGCCAAGAGGTACATTTTTCCTTATCTCATTACTCACTTCCTTTCTATCTCAATTTTCTTCCTCTGTGCTCGTCGATAAAGTAGTTATTGTTTCAGCCCAAGACTAAAGTGATCAGGTACACAAATCGTTGAAAATGTTCGAGTATAACATAGTGACAATGTTAGCCGGAAGAGAGCTCCATTCAGGAACTTGAATGGGGCGCAAATAAATGCATACACGCGGCAAATAGTTTTGACAGAATAAAACTGAAGACGATGTGGAGCACGAGGGGCCCATATGTTGCTCGGGCAGGGATGGATGGAGACAGGCATACTTGCCGCCTAGGGTTCCTTGACCGTTCGCTAGCTTACAGGGAAGTGGAAAACAACCCCGCCCTCCAGGCCACGACAGGCGTACGTGCTTCAAAAGATCACTTTCTATCAGCTTTCATTAGGTCTACTGATGGCCCCAGCCACTTGCAACTGAACCAACTCGCCGATGCAAAATGCTAGATGAAGCAGGCACAACCTCACAACCGCGCTGTAATACTCAAGCCCTGGTCTGACCAAAGCCAGGTAAAACCTGCGCACTTCTCTGTGTGGCAACTAATGGTGGGCTGCCAAGAACGGTTACAGATACTTATTGTCCAAAAGGTAAGCTGAATGATACGGTCGACTTGGTTCGTATACAAACGCTTGTTTTATGTGATCACCACACCACAGTGCAACGCGGAGAACCAGACACACGAGGGACTAAAGCACCAGCCAAGTAAAGGCGATCTGCACTGTGACTTGCCTCCCTAGCTTAACAGAGCTCTGCTTACCTAAACAGAAAACGTCAGAAGAGCCGATGCAGCACTGAGAGCACCTGAAGCAGATAAGAGGTCGAATACAGCCTAGACATGAGCCTTGGGAAAACAGCGGACTTTGCCCACGCAAATAGCTGTGGATCCAGCTGAGGGGAATATGTTGAACACGATATGCGTGCTTGCCAGTTACCTCATACCAGCAGGTCAGCGGTCAAAGAATTGAGTTGGTGGTGCTGCGATAAATTCCAGTTGTCTTCGGTTCGAGTCCAGCCCAAGGATAAAGCAAATAAAATTAAATACGGTGTGCACCATTCTCATTGAGTAATTTGGCTTCCGCTTCCCTAAAATAAAAGCCAAAAAATAAATAAATGATGCTATTATTATTGTTGCTACGATTATTATCACTATTTTTATTGATATTATTATTATTATTTTTATTATTATTATTATTGTTATTATTATTATTATTGCTATTATTATTATTATTATTACAGAGAAAAAAGGAGAGCGCTGG
>JAOWAR010216051.1:1327-14601 GCA_028571005.1 Clathrina lutea | reverse complement strand
GTGTTTTGATCTGAAAGCTGGGTCAGTTTTTTTCTTTTTTTTTTTTTTGTCAATTTTTTTTTCTTCCGCTTTTGGTGCTCAGCCCCCGATGCTCCGCCAAGTCTGGTTTTGGTGGAAAGCTTCCAGTCAACACAACTTAACATGTCCTGGAAGGTGTGTTCATTTTGGCGTTGTGTCTTCTCGGGAAGCAATATTTTGAAGTGGTGTGCGCTAGCCAAGGCATACTTGCCCAGATGTGCTTCACTAGACTCTGAAGCTAAATTGGCATATTCAGTTGTAAAAAGTCATTCCATCAACTATGCTGAATTGGCATAGTCAACCTTTCAGCGGCCATGTATAACCCAATACCATGTATAACCCAATACCATGTATAGCCCAATACCATGTATAGCCCAATACCTGTTTATGATCTTCAGTCGCATATGCCCTTGGTTCGCACTTTGTTAGCCGGCTCAGCAAAACAACAAGGACCAATCAAATTTATGGATGGCGTGTCTGTATACAATATAACCAGGGGCAACACACCTTTATACATTTTTGTAATGGGTAACATAACTATACACGTTATGACGATGGTTGACATGACCGTATTCATTGTAATGATCGGTGGCATGCCTGGATACAATCATTTTATAACAATGGTTGATGTATGTGTTATAGTTTTTGGAAAGACTGTGTATTTTACAAACTTAGGCAAACCAGCCAAGATAGAGACCTAACCACCCGACCAGGATGTGAGAACAGAGAGAGAGAGAGAGAGAGAGAGAGAGAGAGAGAGAGAGAGAGAGAGAGAAGATCGATAGTGACTCCTTAGCAAAGACACATTTAATCAAAAATCAGCTAAAGCGAAAAAAAGAAAATGCCAGGTCTGTTTGCTACATCTCTTCGGTCAGGCGACTTGCCCTTACACACTGTCGTGAAGACCTGCGTACTTCCGGTGGTTCTTGAACTGTAACTGGGGCGGGCACAGAAACTTGGGAACACTGCTCCTCTTGCAGTTCTTTGTTGTGATACTCTTCCCCTCCTGTGCAGTCCTCGCCTTTGGGCATGTAGAGGTGAGCGATCAACTAGGCGGCTCATTTTCAGGTGGGACGCTCAGCGATGCCTCTGCCGTCGGCCAGCTGTCTGCCACACTTTGGCGACGCACATGGTCCACGTGCCGTCCCCAAACACAGCCGTCATCCAGCTGGATAATGTAAGACTTCGGCCCTGATCGCTCTGCAACTGTACCAAAAAACCATTGGTTCGATCCAATATCACGAACAGCCATTCATAAAACCCATGCCAATGACCTCCTGTCACTTTGCAGAGTGCTTGCAAAGGACCTTCACTTCCACGTCTGGATGCAACAAAGAAAGACGTGTGCAACACTCGTGCTGAAGCAGTGGACTCGCCGGGGATTGTCCTTTCATTGCGTGTGGCATCGTACAATAACGCAGCAAAAAAGTGGGTTAGACGTTGCCGAAGTGATACTCCGGTGCCTGCAGAGGCGTGAAGACTGCGCTTGAATGTCAGCACCATCCGTTCAGCTGCTCCATTGGTGGCTGGATGATATGGCGCTACACGAATGTGTTTGACACTGTTTCTTCGTAAGTAGTCTGTGAAATCTGTGCTTGCAAATTTTGGGCCATTGTCTGTCACAACCTGCTGCGGTCGTCTGAATCGAGCGAATGACTCCCGGGCCACATCGATAGTTGCACTGGCCGTCGTTGATTTCATCATGGTGATTTCTGGCCACTTTGAATGTGCATCAACGATGACAAGAACATTGCTGCCTTCTGTTTCAGCATAGTCCATGTGAACACGAAACCATGCCTTTCCGGGTGACATCCAGGGGGTCAGTGGTGCGACTAATGACTGAGAGACACCATGCTGGCAGCTCATGCACCGGAGCGCTGTTGACTCAATATCCTGGTCGAAGTTAGGCGGCCACGCATGACTTCTCGCGATCTCCTTCATTCATACCATGTCTAGGTGGGCCAAATGAAGCTCATCCAGAACCGCTGCTCGAAGAGAGCTAGGGATTACGACTCGTAGTCCCTATGGAAGACAATCTTGCTCAGTCATGAGCTCTCGGCTCTTGTTGCTGAATGGGCGTAAGCGTTCATCGCCGAGCCCATGGTCTGGCGAGCAGGACTTGACGAATGCTAACACCTTCAACAGCACTGCGTCTGCACTCGTAGCTTCTTAGATCTACCTGGGTGTGACCGGGAGACCCTCGATCTTCTTGATGGCAATGTTGTGCAGCTCGTCTTCGGCTTAGACTTCCAGACCTTCCTCTGGTAAGGGTAACCGAGGCAGTGCATTGATGACGATGTTGTTGACTCCAGGAATGGGCTGGAGATCGTACTGAAATGCTGACGACATGATTGCCCACCTCTGCAGTCGTTGAGCCGCTAAAATGGGAGTTGGAGCTCGTGGGCTCAAGATGTGCTGCAGAGGTTTGTGGTTCAACAAAATGGTGAAATGCCGACCGTAGAGATAAATCCAGAACTTGTCCAAGCCATAGACAATCGCCAATGTTTCTCAATAGCTGCGAGTAGCTGCGCCGTGCCTTCGACAGTGTTCTGGAGGCATAGGCAATCGGACGATGAGTGTTGTCAGGGAACTTGTGCAACAAGACTGCCCCTACTCCGTATGGAGAGGCGTTCAGACTGCGAACACCGGTGGCTTGCTCTTGCCGAAATGAGCCATTAGCGTCGCTTCCGCCACCACATCCTTGATCTCTAGAAATGCCTGCGCACACTCCTTTGACCAGATGAATGTCTTCTTGGTTGCTAAGAGCTGATGCAACGGATGCGCCAGTGTTGTCGGTCTCTCAATGAACTGGCCCAGGAAGGTCGCCATTTCGAACCACGAACGTAGCTGTTGAACGCTCTGTGGTTCGGGCGCCTGACGGATGGCCTTAAACTGCTCCTGGGTCGGTTGCATCTCTGCTGCTGACATCTCTCTTCCCATATATGTCACCGACTTCTGCATGAAAAGGCACTTTGCCAGCTTTACACGCAACCCGTGCTGATGAAAAGTGGTCAAACAAGTTGATGATGTTGTCATGGTGCTCCTCGTCTGTTTCACTGGACACGAGGACGTCGTCCATGATCGGGCAGGCTATTGCCAGTCCCATCGTGACTTGGTCTATGAACCGCTGCCAGATGGCTGGACTCGATGCCACTCCAAACGGCAGCTGTTTGTACCGGTATAATCCCTTGTGCATTGTGATTGTGACCAGCTCTTGGGATTTATCATCCAGGAGAAGCTGCTGGTAAGCACTCTTGAGGTCTGACTTGGTGAAACGATTGTCTTTTGCTAGGATTGCTGTCACGTTGTCCAGCGTCGGGATCGGGTGTTGATCTGCGTGGATAGCCTGGTTCACTGTCACACGGTAATCACCACACAGCTGTATGTGACCATCTGCCTTCGGAACACACACCAAGGGTGTTACCCTGCGTAAAAAGTTGACTGGCTCGGTGATACCTTCCCTCTGCATTCTGCCCAGTTCCTTCTCGACTGCTCCCCGGAGTGCAAACGGCACTGGTCTGGGTTTGAGGGAATTTTGGTTTCACGCCTTCCTTCACTGCAGGGTTGCCTCCATGCCAGACACAGTTCCCAGACTGTCGGCGAACACATCCAGGTACTTGGCCTGCCAATATTCCCGGGTTCTGTCTTGCGACACCTGCATGACTCTAGCTTGCCGCGCTGGGAAAAGCTCGCTCCAATGCGCTGCAGCCAATTTCGTCCGAGCAGCGGTGGGACTTTCCCATGCACACGCACCACCACCAAAGGTAAGGCATAGCTTGATCCCGCATATGTCACTGTCACCGAAAGCTCATCCAGCACATGAAGCTTCTGACCTGAGTACATCTGCAGTACTTGACTGGACTTTGACGGGAGTGGGAGCCAGCTTAGTCGGAGGAATTGCTGTTGTGGTGCACACAAGAACACAATGTTTCGCTTCGATATGCCCCACTCTAGTAGACCATGAGTATGGAAAAGGGGAGTGCCCGGCCTTGTCACCGACGCAGCTCAACATGCACACGCACACCAGTCAGTTTGACCAGTCTTGAAGATCAATGCGGCGACTTCCCCATTCAAATGTATTGCTTTATATTTTTGGCAGCACGGACCCAAATCAATGCGGGAGACTGACGAAAAACAATGAAATAAAAGGCAGTGCCCAAACACAAGATGCAACTAGTGCTTTCACAGCTCTAGCTTTGCCTTTCTTCTTCCATTACGAGAACAGGCAAAACAGATCATTATTCCTCTAAAAAATAGTAAAAATGTCATCTTTAAGAATGATGCACGAATCATTTTACACACACGCACACACACACACACACACACACACACACACACCTGAGGCCCAGTCAAGCCGTAGAGACGCTCCTTCAGAATGGGATCTTTCCCGTTCCAGAGGGAAAGACAGAATGCCAGGCGGCACTGCCGATCAGTGATTCCCAGCAAGCCATCCTCACCCCAGCGATAAGCCCGTGAACGAGCATGATCGTGTGGAAAGTAGTCCCAACTGTCAAGAGTATACATCACAATAAACAGAGGATTATTATGATGGGAGAGAGAAGGCGAGAGAGAGAGAGAGAGACAGACAGACAGAGAGAGAGAGAGAGAGAGAGAGAGAGAGAGAGAATACTCACCTCAAGGCTGGCAGTGAAAACAACAAGATCATACCAACGACTGACCTGAAGCAAAAATCCCAAGTTGTCTTGGTCAGTCAGACACGAACAACCAAGATCACAGTGACTGCAGCCATATTTCACATCACACCTCCCTGTCTGACTGGCGCAGAGGGAGGGAGGGAGGGAGGGAGGGAGGGAAGGAAGGCAGTACAGCAGGCACATTCACATTCTTGCTTGTTCTTCCAACATCCCCTGTCACAAACAAGGACCAGGGCATCCCTAGCTCCATTGCAAAAGACCTCGTGCAAAAATCACAAAACATTTCAGCATCTTCTTAGCTTTATTCTTCTGAAATATGGGAATTTTGAATGTGGCAGCTGAGCAAGATGGGGATATTATTCACATGTGCTGCCTGCTAGTCCAGATTGCCATGTGTTGTATATCCAACTCTTGGTAGCCAACAAAAGATTATTCGCGTGCCATTATGCGGTGTGGTGCAATTTAAGGGCACAAAGGATAGAGTGAGGCTTACCAGATCCAAAAAGAAGTCAACATGTGGCCGCTTGTGGACAAAAAATCGGACAGGGTGCCGGGCAATAATTACCTGTTGCCATAACCAAGCCAGGAGACGGAGAAAGAGCAACTATATCAAGCACCATACAGATCTACACTCGCTGAAAGAAGCTGTCAAAAACGGTTCAAAATATCTCTAAAAAAGGCTTCAGTAATTTTACCCCAGCATCACTGCAGTAGAAAGGGAAAAAAAATCATCGATCAAACTCGATCCTAGAACATCGCATCTCGAAACACCACTGGTCACGCCAAGATGACAGTACGTATACAACTAAAGCAACAGAATGGAGACGAATCCGTCAAATCAGCCACTGAAGCTCGACCTTGGTAAGTGGCACATTACCCGTATCACAAAGTCAGATGGTGTCGATGGAAGGATGTCGAATCGGCCAAAGCTGTGCAGGGTGGACATTAAGCAGGAAGACCAAGAAAGACAAACACTGACAAACTAGAAAGGCTACACTTTGAAACAAAAAGGCCAAAAACAACAGAGATGGCACATTAAGGAAAAAAAGTCTTCATGAAACGTGAAAGAAGCAAACCCTCCTAATATAGGAACTGGTCATAAGCAGTGCGAGCTCATGGTATTTTCCAATCTTATTTTTTTTGCTGCAGGAAGACCAAGGAGTCTTATGACGTCGCAATACACAAAGCCTGTAGCATGACCGCTCAGGAGCAGGCAAAAAAAAAAGGTATCGATTCGAGCACGACAATAATGATGAAGAGAATAATGCCTGAATGAGGTAACTCGGGTATGCAATCCAGTAGTTGGAAGACAAAGTGTAAAAGTGGACGCGCGCACAACCTTTCTTTTAAGGGTAGTTATAGCCTTTTGCGGTCTGAGTTTACACTACTGACAAGTGATGAACAGATCATGGGAAAAAAAACGAAGGAGGGCCGATCGTAGAGAGCTAGACAGTTTGTGAATCAAAAACAAAAAAGGAAAAAAAAGCTAAATCTCAATATCTGCGCATTTGGCCAAGTTATAGTGAAAAGGAAAAAATAATGGTGGTTAAAACGTTTAATTAATGGCACTCCATTATTTTTACATGGTACACTGGAACTCTGTAATAACAGGCTCTAAATGATGAACTATGTATCTGGTGTACTTTATACTCAAGGTCCACCGAGTACACATGCACCGATTGGTATAAAAAAAATACAAATGGTTTAAACAACAACACACTGTACGGAAGACCATTATACGTGAGTTCAACTGCCCATCAACACTACCTGGGCCTTTGGCCTGCAGTGCGGCCGTTCCACATCCCTTCTTTCGTTCGCATCTCCTTAATATATGTAGCCCTTGTCTGGGTGCTCTACAGCTGGATCTCCACTTTCCTTACATCTCTATGTAATTTGCACACTTGGATAATCAGACCTCAAGAGGGTAGAACCTCCCTTAAAGAGCACAGCCAAGGCATCTTTACTGTAAGCCTAGGGTTTGAGGGTGGTTTACACGTACGCAAAAGAAGGTTGCAAGAACACGAATCCATGGCAATGGTATGATTCTTACTACCAGAGCTTCCAAATCCATGCTTTGCTCCAGTGGCATTACAATTACAAGTGCCCTGGGGGTGGGGGTTGAAATGCAACGGTAAACCCATTCATGCACATCAGCAAAAAGAACACACTTTCACTTTGAAAACAAGAGAACGCAGAACTGGGAACATGAACCCGAGACAAACAAAGTTCATGAACTATATGCTGTGGCTTTTGAAGCCAAATCTTTTCTACACGTGAACGGGCCCTAAAATTAAATTTTACAACTAGAATCCACGGAAGCGAGTTGACCAATGCACCACCACTTCAGCCTGATAACAAACAAACACCAAAACTACTCGCTTAGTTGAAGACTTCAGAACCTTCATAGCTCTTACCCATCGACATGAGAGTGTATAAGAGTCTCATCAAGATCAAGAACGAGAGTTTTCCGCCGAACGAGACCTGCAACACGAAACACACACAGACACAAACACACACACATACATACACACACACACACACACACACGCATACACAAAGATAGTAGTGTGAAGTCCAACGAATTCTCCGGCATTCTGTCTTGAGTACAAAGCAAGCAGGTCTCATTCGCAATTGTTTCATCGCATATCAACTCAAGAAATCAGGCGCGTAAATTGGCAAAAGAGGCGTGTACGGTGATTAATGCATGACCTGCGTACTAATAACAATATATCTGTGGCATAAAGATAAAAATAAGGAAAGAAAAAAAAAAAAGAACAATATGTACAGCGATTCTCCATCTCTTTCAAAGCTCAGGAAGGATGGGCTAATGACAATGGCTGAGTGCTCTTCAAGTTTTAACCCTTATGATCCTTCAGTGTAGACTTATGGGCCTACTCTTTGGCAAACCGTGCCACAACTGCAAGACTATGAGTTTCTATCCTTCCTCCAGCACGCAACAGAAAATGAGTTTGGTTGCAACGTCTCGGGCCAAGGTTGCCATTGCCTTCATCAGAGTGAGCTGCACGTCGGCATATAGCTTCCACTCATGCCATCAACACAGTGCAAAGTCTACCGTGGCAGACACCCTTCTTTCGAGAGTTTAGAAGATCATGACGACTGTTCAGACCAAGGAGGAGGAGGGAAGAAGAAACATTCTGTAAATGGCTACCCCAGCACGTTCGTCGATCGTTATCTCAATCGATCACGAAGAAGGATGAATCCAGACACACCACAACCAACGGAGGAAAGCAGAGCATGTGTTGTATTTTCGGCAAAAGTATGCATTTCCGGTTCTGAATACTCAATTTTTTTAAAAAAAAAAAAAGAAAGTTAACGGCCGTCCGCGTAGAAAAGTCGGTGTGGACATTCAGTCCACGAACGACTGACCTCGGGTACCAACACACAGTGGGGCTATCTTTCCCCTCACGCTCCAACAAGTATCTGGAGGGTTGACACTGAAAACGGCCACTTGCCCATGGCAGATGTGTAGAAGCCTCTTACCTAATCTCGTCTCAAGCGACTCCGAAACAGGAAATGACTCGTATCGCACTGTCTGGTGCTGTTGAAGCTGAAAAGGAAAAAAAAAAAAAAAGACAACAGATTTCAATGCAAATCTTCTAAAAATTTGTCATGAAGATACCAACGAAGACCGGAGGATAAGAGGCAGTACGCATGGGGAGACATACTTGCTTTATGTTGACCTTGATCACGGTCCATACAACGCTGAAAATCCGACAGAAGAAACGAAGAATACGCCACACCGGCATCCTTCTGCCAAGGGATGATAAAACGGAACCCTAACAAAAAGGATTTTGAGTACTGCCACGTTGAAACCGATTGGCGATCGGGAGTCAGGTGCGGAACCTCCAGCACGAATCGCAAGTATTTTCTAAGCCAAGTCGGTTCCGTTGTTTCCGTGTGTGAGTCCAAGACCAGCGTGACCGTCGCCGCCCCGGCTGCAGCTGAGCTAGCCGCGCATGCAGCAGCTGTTTCATGCATGCGCTACATGCACAATGATGCATGCACTCCGTCCCTGGAAAAGTTACTCACACACACACACACACACACACACATTACCGTCGAATTTCGAAGCTAAGTCGCGATCGCCATTTTTTGTCGTCAAGGTAACGTTGTGACCGGGGTGCGCGGCGGCTGATATATATCTGCGCAGTGAACGGGCCATGGCAGACTTCGAAGCTCCCGCGGCCGCCGCAAATTTTCTTGCCGCGCCACTCGGATCCACTGCCACTCGAGTCCACTGGCAGCCTAGGCTAACAGTTGACTTTCTCCTAAACTGCGTTGGTGCGTGTTTGTGCTTGGTGGAGGTGCACAGGAGCACATGCCTTTTTGGTAAAGGAAACGCGATTGAGGTTCGTCATGATGGGCGAACGAACCTTATGGGAAGCGCCTAGGTCTTCTTCCTCCAGCGGGAGAGGTGGTGGTGGTGGTGGAAGACGGGGTCGGGGAGGACGAAATCGTGGCAGGGGTCACCAAGTTGGCCAGAGCGAACTTTGGGATGCTAACGCACCCCAACAGAGGCCATCACGAACGTCGACGCCCGTCATTTTGTCAAAGCCACAAGGTCGGGATCGTGAAAGGGAGCGGGACGCTGGCGTGACGGGAGCGGTTGGTCTTCCAACTGGAAGAATTCAAATCAAGAAGAGGGAGCAGGCAGGCTCGCCGTCGATGCGGTCCCATCAGCCGTCCGGCACTCCTCCTTCGAGCGGTGTGATCAACATATCCCGTCGTCTGCACACGGATGGTGGCGACGGGGCTCATTCGGATGGCAGCGAGGGACGTTACCAGCAACATGCTCCAGGAGTTCTCCAGCCCAGGCGGGCTGCCACCGGCGATGGCGAAGAGACCCGCACCAGCGCTGGTGCCCACACGGACCTCCCGGCGCACATGAAATGGGTGCAGCATTCGCCCTCTGTGCCGTGCGTGAAGATGCTGGATGACTTCTTGAAGTGGGATGATCGTGGCGCAGAGATTCTTCAAGACCAAACTGAGTTCTTGGTAGTTGGCGTGATTGGCATGCAGGGCGTGGGCAAGTCTACTGTCATGTCGCTTTTGGCGGGAACTCGGCCGCAGCAAGTGGTCCCTCGAGCCCAGCCTTTCCGGTCGTCGTCCCGGGACGCGCTGGAGTGTGCCATGCATCAGACCTGTGGCATTGACATGGCCGTGTCAGCCGAGCGCGTCATATTGCTGGACACCCAGCCCATCCTGAGTGCTTCCGTCCTTGATCGCTTGCTGCAGCACGAGCGGCATATTCCTGTGGACATGAAAGTGGACAGCTACGCAGAGCTACAGTCTTACCAGCTGGCGTCGTTCCTGCTCTCTGTTTGCCACGTTGTTGTTGTGGTTCAGGACTGGCTCGTCAATACCGACATTTTTAACTTTTTGCTCACGGCTGAGATGCTGAAGCCTTCGCCACCGGTCAAGCCAGACACACCAAGTGGAGCGGCTCACACAGACATGTCTGACTGCTTTCCACACTGTTTGTTTGTCTACAACAAGGCAACAAGTGAGGATTTCAGCCTTTCAAGCTTGCGCACTCTGCACCAGGTAACCAAGCACAAGTTCAAGTATTCCAAGCTGGGTATTCGGAGCGGAGCTTCACTGCTGCGTAGCGGCCTCTTGCCTTGTGAGGAGCGTTTCTGCAGCATACCAGGTAACGATGTCAACATCTTCTTGTTACCATCAGCTTGTCCTGAAAAGCCACCCAGCACGCCAGGAGCGAGCTCACGCCGACATGCAGAACGAGCTTCTGCTAATCTCCGCGGCTCTCTCTTTTCATTGTTTCCTCACTACCGTGGTCACCCAAGCTTTGCCACGCTGGCAGAGCAGCTCTGCTATCAAGTGCTGTCGCTGTCACGCCGACCATTGATCCCTCACAGCGTAGCACTGACAGAGACTCAGTGGTTTCACTTTGCTGCTCGGACATGGGACAACATCAGAAAGTGTGGGATCATGTCAGATTACAATCAGTTGCTACATGAGTGAGAACAGCTCCTCACAAAAAGGGTTTTTTTGTGATCCATGGCGTCTTCGCCATGAGGTCTTGTCTTCCAGAGAACAAGGATGAGGGAGACTTCACACCCATGGCCGGATGTGGTCTTCAGACCACCTTTGAGACATCTCAGTGGAGATGATAAGAGCGTACTGAGCTGTCAAACAGGGACTGGGGTGTAAAGCAAGGGAATCTCTTGTGGAGCCTACCGCTTGAAGACAGCTCTAGCGTAGACCTGAGGCTGCTGGCCTCTCACCTAGATTTGGCCAACTTTCATCTTGCTCTCCATAGGTCCTCTCCATTTTGGGAGAAAGTCAGGCCTTGGGATATTTCAGCATGATTGCGTTTTTCTGTAAGGTACAGAATGCAAGGGCGTCAAATTGTTTTCATCATGGTATTTTCCAATACAATTAAGTTGTGTAATCCACTCTCTTCACGAGTGAGTTCACGCACAATCCTTTTTTTTTCTCTGTTATACAAGATTGTGTTGTTGGTTACGGTTTATTTTTGTTGTGTCACTCACTTGCAAGCTGCACCTGCATGATCGATGACATTTTTTTTCTGGATGGATTCTAATTTTTTTATTTTTTTTTATTTTTTAGAGTTTGAAATGATATACTGTAGTAAGTTAGCGAGTACCACATATGAATTCACCCATCTTTGAAGTCACACTATCGGCACGCAGCATTTTTCAATACAAGTGAGAAGAAATTTGTTTGTTGAAGTCGTGTCATTACAACTAAGAGAATATTGGATCAAAAGGCAGTTTGGGGGAAGGTTAGAGGGATTAGATAGGATCACAGCGTCAAAGATTGTTAGAATGTCCTTATCTGATGCCACTCTCGCGGCAATCGATTACCATGTCAACATCATTCACAATCAGTAATTCAAATGGTCATATTTTCTGAAGATACAGTTCATAAGAGGAAGAGAAGGGGCACTATAAACAAAGTGTAAAGTGTGCATTAGTTTTTTTTTTTTATTATTATTTCCCAAGGCCAAGGCAATGCTTACCTGGTCGAACCTTTGTATAGACTGAGGTGCAGCTGAGGTCAGTTTGGCAAAGGAAATACCCAGGCTGGTATTGCCACGGCTGTGTGTAATAATAGACATCCCGAACGGATTACACACTGAAACATGTTGGGGCAAGGTTGACACCTCCTTTGTGAGAATGATGTGTTGCCCCAGTTTAGGACTATTGTGTTACGGGTGTAAGTCGGCAAAGTCGACACCTAACTTTCGGTTGTCTGAATATTAATGTTGGGTGTTGCCATGGTATAGGGCTATTGTGTGTGGTATGGGCGAAAACCGGTGAATATTGGGAATATTTTTGATCAGTTGAAGTGGTCGATATCATTGGTATTAATATTGACCAGTTTAATAACGAAGTCAAGATCGCAATCTATTGTCTGGCTGTGGAATGTATGCATTCAAATTGGATTAGGGCATTATTTAACTTGGGATAAATCGTTCAGTATGTCGATGTCTGTGGAAAAATAATGGGCTTTCCGTCATTTGCTTGACATTCATGATCATGAGTAGGTATTTGTGTAAAACGATTTTCATGATTGTGTTTGGGAGGGATATTTGAATTCTCTCTTCTGAGGGAACCATTAGTTCAATCAAGATGACCAGTCAGAGTGATTTGGATACCACTAAATTGTCTGGTCACAACCGTGTGGCTACCACTGGGACTACGTCGACATTAAGTATGCCCGACTGAAGTGGTCAAGGACTAGTGGACCCACAAGCCTGCAGTGGTTCCTTGCGCATGCACCGCTTGTCGTGTTTGAGGGGATATTCAAATTCTGTCTTCTGAGGGAACCGTTAGTTCAATCAGGGTGATCACTTGGAGTGATTCGGATAGCATTACATTGTCCGGTCACAACTTTGTTGCTGCCACCGTGATCGGAAAGCGGTTTACCGTCTGTCCCAGTCAAACAAATTGCCAGTCAGTTGCACATTTTAATTTAATGCCACTAAAATGGGCTTTGCTACTTGAAGGGCTGTGATAACAGGCCTAATGGCTTTGGTTACGGCAGGGTGTGAGCCCGCAAGGACACATCTGTCATGAGGAATTTCATTCAGATTATGTTTTTTTTTCTAGTTTAATTTTTGTGGAGAAGCTAAGGTGTGAGTTTAGCACCTTTTATTCAAGTGTTTATGGCTGGCGTCCCATTTGAGTGCACTGAATTTCCAGATAGATGTAACCGCTTGAACACTACTTATTAGCCGGTGTATATTGAAAATACACACTTGCTCTGGCAGGTACGTTTTGAAAATAGACACCTCTCAACATGCAGTCCCTGGCCAAGTACAACTTGAACACAAAATTTTCAGAAAGCATGAAGGCTGAAAACTGTGTCTGAAGAAACAAGAGCTAAGCAAGGATAACACAAGAAAAAAAAGAAACGAAAAAACGCTATCTTTACCCATGCATAGAAGAAGATACTGGTTGGACTGGCTGTTGGCAGCTGTGCGTCAACCTCAATGATGGTGAGATTGTGGAATGTCGCTGTGCGTCAACCTCAATGATGGTGAGATTGTGGAATGTCGCTGTGCGTCAACCTCAATGATGGTGAGATTGTGGA
>JAOWAR010216050.1:0-22401 GCA_028571005.1 Clathrina lutea | reverse complement strand
CAAGTCACACTTTGCCAATGTGGTGTGTCATTCAAGTCACACTTTGCCAATGTGGTGTGTCATTCAAGTCACACTTTGCCAATGTGGTGTGTCATTCAAGTCACATTTTGCCAATGTGGTGTGTCATTCAAGTCACACTTTCACACAGAGGCTTACTGCTAAAGGAAATCACGTCTGCAGACTCCCATAGTCATGAAGTGACGGTATTCCAAACATGGCGGAGACAGAGTGCTCACTTGTGCCCTGTAAGATGGAGGTCAAGTTCGCTAGCCGTTCAGCCCAAGTTCTTCTAATAATCATACAGGTGGGAATTATGTATCAGTAGTACGCATGCTTGCTGAGGTATTCTGGCAAGTCAATACTTCCTGTGTAGACCCATCACTGAATGCTCACACACATGAGCGAGCCATCACAAAATGCTCACACACATGAGCGAGCCATCACTGAACGCTCACACACATGAGCGAGCCATCACTGAACGCTCACACACATGAGCGAGCCATCACTAAATGCTCACACACATGAGCGAGCCATCACTGAACGCTCACACACATGAGCGAGCCATCACTAAATGCTCACACACATTAGCGAGCCATCACTGAACGCTCACACACATGAGCGAGCCATCACTGAACGCTCACACACATGAGTGAGCCATCACTAAATGCTCACACACATGAGCGAGCCATCACTGAACGCTCACACACAGGAGCGAGCCATCACTGAATGCCCACACACATGAGCGCCATCACTGAATGCCCACACACAAGAGCGAGCCATCACCGAATGCCCACACACACGAGCGAGCCATCACTAAATGCTCACACACATTAGCGAGCCATGACTGAACGCTCACACACATGAGCGAGCCATCACTGAACGCCCACGCACATGAGCAAGCCATCACTGAGTGCTCACACACACGAGCGAGCCATGACTGAACGCTCACACACAAGAGCGAGCCATCACTGAACGCCCACACACATGAGGGAGCCATCACTGAATGCCCACACACATGAGCGAGCCATCACTGAACGCTCACACACATGAGTGAGCCATCACTGAACGCCCACATACACGAGCGAGCCACCACTGAACGCCCACACACATGAGCGAGCCACCACTGAACGCCCACACACATGAGCGAGCCATCACTGAACGCCCACACACACGAGCGAACCATCACTGAGCGCCCACACACATGAGCGAGCTATCAGTGAACGCCCACACACATGAGTGAGCCGCCACTGAACGCCCACACACATGAGCAAGCCGCCACTGAACGCCCACACACATGAGTGAGCCATCAGTAAACGCCCACACACATGAGCGAGCCGCCACTGAACGCCCACACGCATGAGCGAGCCACCACTGAATGCCCACACACGTGAGCGAGCCATCACTGAACACCCACACACATGAGCGAGCCATCACTGAACACCCACACACACATGAGCGAGCCATCACTGAACGCCCACACACATGAGCGAGCCATCACTCACATGAGCGAGCCATCACTGAATGCCCACACACATGAGGGAGCCTCAGAAGAGGATGGCAGTTACTATTAATGATTTAGTTTTCTCCCACTCTCTCTCCACCTCCGTCTTGTGCCGCAAGACTGCAAAATTGCACAGCCCTGATCGACTTCTTACAACTGTAATTTAACGTGCATAGCTGAGAGAATGCCGTGACATGCAATAAAATGCCAGAGGATATGTTACCTCTAGAACGGATCACCAACAGATTACTGTTACAATGTAGTAGGAACCGCCTCAATTGGCGGCTCACTTGCACACGGATTGTGCATACAGGCATCTTAAAATGTAGATAGTTGTTTCAAAAGTCCAAATCCAAGTCTACACAGTGAGTAAGAAGAGCGAGTGGCATTAAGTGTGCAACACATGAATGGAAAATTCCAAGTGTGAGTAGAGCAAGTCCTCATGTCTGGGCGTATGAAATTTTGTGTTTCAATCATTTTTGCCTTAGATTAAACAGCCTATATATATAGCTGTGCGGTAATCCCTGATTCCCCCATGGGGCATCTATGTCAGTAATCCCTGATTCATCCATGGGGCATCCATGTCAGTAATCCCTGATTCACCCATGGGGCATCCATGTCAGTAATCCCTGATTCACCACCCATGTCAGTAATCCCTGATTCACCCAAGGGGCATCCATGTCAGTAATCCCTGATTCACCACCCATGTCAGTAATCCCTGATTCACCCATGGGGCATCCATGTCAGTAATCCCTGATTCACCCATGGGGCATCCATGTCAGTAATCCCTGATTCACCCAAGGGGCATCCATGTCAGTAACCCCTGATTCACCCATGATGGGGCATCCATGTCAGTAATCCCTGATTCACCCATGATGGAGCATCCATGTCAGTAGTCCCTGATTCACCCATGGGGCATCCATGTCAGTAATCCCTGATTCACGCATGGGGCATCCATGTCAGTAATCCCTGATCCACCCATGATGGGGCATCCATGTCAGTAATCCCTGATTCACCTATGATGGGGCATCCATGTCAGTAACCCCTGACTCACCTTTGGGGCATCCATGTCAGTAATCCCTGATTCACCGTTGGGGCATCCATGTCAGTAATCCCTGATTCACCCATGATGGGGCATCCATGTCAGTTATCCCTGATTCACCCATGATGGAGCATCCATGTCAGTAGTCCCTGATTCACCTATGATGGGACATCCATGTCAGTAACCCCTGACTCACCCTTGGGGCATCCATGTCAGTAATCCCTGATTCACCCATTGGGCATCCATGTCAGTAATCCCTGATTCACCCGTGGGGTATCCATGTCAGTAATCCCTGATTCAGCCATGATGGGGCATCCATGTCAGTAATCCCTGATTCACCACCCATGGGGCATCCATGTCAGTAATCCCTGATTCACCCATGGGGCATCCATGTCAGTAATCCCTCATTCACCCATGGGGCATCAATGTCAGTAATCCCTGATTCACCCATGATGGGGCATCCATGTCAGTAACCCCTGATTCACCCATGGGGCATCCATGTCAGTAATCCCTCATTCACCCATTGGGCATCCATGTCAGTAATCCCTGATCCACCCATGATGGGGCATCCATGTCAGTAATCCCTGATTCACCCATGGGGTATCCATGTCAGTAATCCCTGACTCACCCATGATGGGGGCATCCATGTCAGTAATCCCTGATTCACCCATGATGGGGCATCCATGTCAGTAATCCCTGATTCACCACCCATGGGGCATCCATGTCAGTAATCCCTGATTCAGCCATGATGGGGCATCCATGTCAGTAATCCCTGATTCAGCCATGATGGGGCATCCATGTCAGGAATCCCTGATTCACCACCCATGGGGCATCCTTGTCAGTAATCCCTGATTCACCCATGATGGGGCATCCATGTCAGTAATCCCTGATTCACCCATGATGGGGCATCCATGTCAGTAACCCGTGATTCACCGATGGGGCATCCATGTCAGTAATCCCTCATTCACCCATGGGGAATCCATGTCAGTAATCCCTGATTCACCCATGATGGGGCATCCATGTCAGTAATCCCTGATTCACCCATGGGGCACCCATGTCAGTAATCCCTGATTCACCCATGACGGGGCATCCATGTCAGCACTCCCTGATTCACCCATGGAGCATCCATGTCAGTAATCCCTGATTCACCCAGGATGGGGCATCCATGTCAGTAATCCCTGATTCACCCATGGGGCATCCATGTCAGTAACCCCTGATTCACCCATGATGGGGGCATCCATGTCAGTAATCCCTGATTCACCCATGATGGGGCATGTCTATAAGTTCTGGTTTTAGTACATTTTTCTTTTGTTGGCTAATTGTACTTTTCTTTTTGCTCCCATTGGATCTTCATGAAGTCTTTTTCTTCGTTCAAGCTTTTGCATGGATTCCATCAAGAAATCAGACCAGTTTGCCCATTCCCCCTCCTGAAGCCTCCAGGAACTTTACGGTCGGCTTAATTGGAAGACTGGCCTGGAAATTGGACCGGTCTTTCCTGAGGCTGTTACGCATGCATCTGGTGTCCAGACCACTGCACTAAGCTACACTCTCACCCATCAACTTAATGTTGAGGAACTGTACAGGGGAAAGGTGGTTATATGCTTGATTCCAAGTTTCTGCTCCGTTCCCCCTCCCTGCAGGCGATGTCAGTCTTGTCTGAGCCAGCCATTACAAATCATGGCTCACTGGAGGTTGTCTTAAACAGTCTTGTGGACAGTTTCCTGCCTTGTTCAGTCACTAGCGGCAGCCCGACGGTTTGCTCAGATCCAAGAGTTCGCTTCCAGCTCTGCCGACGAGACAATGACCCAGGTGGCTCCAGCTGTGACTCAGCTTTGGTGAAGGATGTTATTGCACAATTAGCCTCCAGCAGCTCGACGCGAGTTGAGTTCAATGGATCATTCCACTGCTTCCTTTCTTTGAAAGGGCTTAGCGCAGAGTCTGCGGTAAGTGGGATGCGAAAGTCGAATGTATAAAGGAGTAGTGCTGTTTTCTCTGGCACAAAGGTTTGGAAAGGAGTGGTGCTGTTTTCTCTGGCACAAAGGGTTGCACGTGGCGAAATGGGCACTCTTGGATGTAAGAGCACTCTCAAGTCTTACCCTTAAGAGATGTGGGTCCTCTTTAGTTAGTTTAATCTTTGACGAATGTCTCTGCAACACGGAAACTATGATACCGTCAATCTCAGGCCCAATAGTCCAAGTACTCTACCTGTGCTAATGTGTGTGTTGTCACACAGTGACCGTCACTGAGCATACACTGTCTATAGTTCAAGGTTGATGAGGAAATATCTCTTTTTGTTTGAATATGAAAGAGAATGAGGGAGAGTTTACATTTTGACTTTCCGCCCTGGGGGGGGGGGGGTTCTTCACAAGAGCTAACCCCAGATGAAATCCATTGAGGCTGGTACTCCTCAACTCTTTTTTCTTAAAGAAATGCAGCAAGATGCAGCAAACCTGCTCCTTTTCACTCCAGCATTGTTCTGCAGGCTTCTCCAATGTAGACATCAGTAGATCAGCCAGTAGACTACGCCCGGCTCATCAGTAGGTCACCCAGTAGACTACGCCTGGCTCATCAGTAGGTCACCCAGTAGACTACGCCCGGCTCATCAGTAGGTCACCCAGTAGACTACGCCCGGCTCATCAGTAGGTCACCCAGTAGACAACGCCCGGCTCATCAGTAGGTCAGCCAGTAGACTACGCCCGGCTCATCAGTAGGTCACCCAATAGACTACGCCCGGCTCATCAGTAGGTCACCCAGTAGACTACGCCCGGCTCATCAGTAGGTCACCCAGTAGACTACGCCCGGCTTATCAGTAGGCCAGTAGACTACGCCCGGCTCATTGAAAAGTTTAACCTACATTGCAAGCGCCACTTTATGGTACTTGGGCGTCCTAGCAACAAGGCACACACTCGACATGCGGCATAGACCGCAAAACCTGTTCATTGTCACTGAGCATGCTACTCTCTACAAGGGTGTGATATCTTCAGGGAGCAACCACAGATTTTTGACTGGGAAGAGAAGACACTTGAAGAGAAGACACTTGAAGAGAAGACACTTGACAAGCAGATAACTTAAAGAAAACTACTAGCATGATCACAGAGAGGATCACCGACATCACCGACAACAAGGATATAGGCTTACACCTTCGTCCACCGACATCAAGGATATAGGCTTACACCTTCGTCCACCAACATCAAGGATATAGGCTTACAGCTTCGTCCACCGACATCAAGGATATAGGCTTACACCTTCGTCCACCGACATCAAGGATATAGGCTTACAGCTTCGTCCCTCGTGGCTCCGCATCTCTGAGCTTGTCCGTATTCTGGTGACCCTTGTCCTGTGCTTTGCTCTTTGTCTTCCTTGTCGTTATCTGTTGCTCCATTTCGCATAATGACTTGTTTCCCTCATTTACTACTTTCTAGTCCAGGAAGAGTTGCATTTTTATGGTGAAACACTGTTGCATGTTGGCGTCGCTTGTAGGCATGTATTGTGACATTTTGCTACTTGTTTGTACCCTGCATCATGCTATCAAGTTACCTAGTTTTCTATGTACAAAGATAGTGTTAACCGTTTCTGTCTTATTAAATGGACCAGGGCAACCAGGTGAAAAACAATATCCAAAAAAAGAAGAAATACAACTCTCGTCAGCTGGTATTGAGGCAGAACTTATTCCATAATTATATTCTCCCGACAAAAATTGGCCTGCTAAATCATTTCTTGCTTTTGTATTGAGTATGCTGCCCATAACGAAACGTGCTGTCACTGAGGTGTGCTGTCACTGAGGTGTGCTGTCACTGAGGTGTGCTGTCCCTGAGGTGTGCTGTCCCTGAGGTGTGCTGTCACTGAGGTGTGCTGTCACTGAGGTGTGCTGTCACTGAGGTGTGCTGTCACTGAGGTGTGCTGTCACTAAAGTGGGCTGTCACTGAGGTGTGCTGCCACTGAGCACTGAGGTGAGCTGTCAATGAGGTGTGCTGTCATTGAGATATGCTGTCACGGAGGTGTCCTGTTACTGAGGTGTGCTCTCACTGAGGCGTGCTGTCACTGAGATGTGCTGTCACTGAGGTGTGCTGTCACTGGGGTGTGCTGTCACTGAGGTAGGCTGTCACTAACGTGTGCTGTCACTGAGATGTACTCTCACTGAGTTGTGCCGTAACTGAGAAGTGCCGTCACTGAGATGTGCCGTCACTGAGATGTGCTGTCACTGAGGTGTGCTGTCACTTAGATGTGCTGTCACTGAGGTGAGGTGTGCTGTCACTGAGTCGTGTTGTCACCGAGATTCACTGTCACTGAGATGTGCTGCCACGGAGGTGAGCTGTCACTGAGATATGTGTGCTGTTACTGAGGTGTGCTGTCACTGAGGTGGGCTGTCACTAAGATATGCCGTCACTGAGGTATACTGGGACTGAGGTGAGGTGGGCTGTCCTTGAGGTGTGCTATCACAGAGGCGGGCTGTCACTGAGTGGTGTTGTCACTGAGATGTGTTGCCACTGAGGTGAGGTGGGCTGTCACTGAGGTGTGCTTTCACTGCTGTGTGCTGTCACTGAGGTGAGCTGTCACTTAGGTATGCTGTCACTGAGGTATGCTGTCACGTACTGGGGTGTGCTGTGATTAAGGTGTGCCATCACTGAGATGTGCTGTCACTGAGGTATGCTGTCACTGAGGCGTGCTGTCACTGAAGTATGCTGTCACTGAGGTTAGGTGGGCTGTCACTGAGATGTGCCGTCACTGAGATATGCCGGCACTGAGGTATGCCGGCACTGAGGTGAGGTTGGCTGTCACTGAGATGAGCTGTCAGTAAGGTGTGCTGTCAACAAGGTGTGCTGTCATTGGGGTGTGCTGTCATTGGGGTGTGCTGTCATTGGGGTGTGCTGTCACTGAGACGTGCCGTCACTGAAATGTGCCGTAACTGGTATGCGCGGCCACTGAGATGTGCCGTCATGAAGATGTGTTGTCACTGAGGTGAGCTGTTACGGAGATGTGCTGTCACTGAGGTGTGCTGTTACTGAGGTGAGGTGTGCTGCCAATAACGTGTGCTGTCACTGAAGTGTGCTGTCACTGGGTTGTGCTGTCACTGGGGTGTGCTGTCACTGGGGTGTGCTGTCACTGGGTTTACCATCACTGAGGTGTGCCGTCACTGAGATGTGCTGTCACTGAGGTGTGTAGTCACTGAGATGTGCTGTCACTGAGGTGAGGTGTGCTGTCACTGAGGTGAGGTGTGCTGCCACAGAGGTGTGCCTTCACTGAGTCGTGTGGTCACTGAGATGTGCTTTCACTTTGGTGAAGTGGGCTGTCACTGAGGTATGCTGTCACTGAGGTGTGCTGTGACTAAGGTGTGCCATCACTGAGATGTGCTGTCACTGACGTGTAGTATCACTGAGGTGTGCCGTTACTGAGGCGTGATGTCACTGAGATATGCTGTCACTGAGGTGTGCTGTCACTGAGATGTGCCATCACTGAGGTGTGCTTTACCTGAGATGTGCTGTCACTGAGGTGTGCTTCCAGTGAGATGGTCTGTAATTGATGCATGTTGTCACTGAAGTGGGCTGTCTCTGAGGTGTGCTGTCACTGAGGTGAGCTGTAACTGATATGTGCTGTTACTTAGGTGTGCTGTCACTATGGTTTACGGCCACCGGGGTGTGCTGTCACTAAGGTGTGCCATCACTGCAGATGTGCCGTCACTGAGGTGCTGTCACTTAGGTGTGCTGTTAATGGGATGTGCTGTCAATAAGGTGTGCCGTCACTGAGGTGTGTTGTCACTGAGATGAGCTGTCAATAAAGGTGAGGTGGGCTGTTACTGAGGTGTGCTGTCACTGAGGTGAGCTGTCACTGAGGTGAGCTGTCACTGAAATGTGCTGATACTGAAGTGTGCTGTCACTAGGGTGAGCTGGCAAGGGGATGTGCTGTCTCTAAGGTGTGCCATCACTGAGATGTGCTGTCTTTGAGGTGTGCTATCACTGAGGTTTGTGGTCACTGAGATGTGCTCTTAATGACGTGAAGTAGGCTGTCACTGAGGTGTGCTGTCACTGAGGTGTGCTGTTAATGAGATGTGCTCTCAATAAGGTGTGCAGTCACTGAGGTGTGCTATCACTAAGGTGTGCTGTCACTGAGATGTGCCGTCACTGAGGTGAGGTTGGCTGTCACTGAGGTGAGCTGTCACTAAGATGTGCTGTCACTGAGATGTGCTGTCACTGGGGTGTGCTGTCACTGGGGTGTGCTGTCACTTGGGTAGGAGGCTGTCACTGACGTGTCCTGTCACCGAGATGTGCTGTCACTGAGGTGAGCTGTCACTGAAATGTGCTTTCAGTAAGGTGTGCTGTCACTGAGATTTACTATCACTCCGTAACAATTACTCAACCCAAACTTGTTGATCATGGACTCACTTCTGGCAGCAAATCGGTTGACTTTCGGTTTTGTAGCTTAACTTTTTCTTTCCTTCACTTTCCATTACTTAAAACTCTAAAACAGAGGCAGCTGAAGTTGGTGATCAGTCTTGGAACTCCAGCCTCAGCCAACAAATCCGGCTGGATATGGTACTTTGAGGAGTTCCTTAGTCAATCAGCAAACCTCGATCGATGGCATTCGATTTCTGTGGACCTATGGCACCAGCTCAGCAAAATGCGCATCCCCTACCCGCTCACTGCTACACCTTCCAGGAGAGGCAGTCATCTTGGCCTGCCTACGCCCAAGGAAGGCCATCTTAGTCTGAGGTGGCGCGTTGTCTGCAGAAGCTCACTGTATGACGCTAACAGGCTCTGTGGTGGAGGTAAGCCCTAGCTGCTCAGGATTGGTGATGACCTGCTCTAAACATGGGATCAGTTGAGATCAGAACACATTTAAACAAAAGCAACACACAAAAACAACATCCTGAAACAACATACAGAAACAACATCCTGAAAAAACATACTGGTCAACATTTCTGGCAATTGAAGCTGGTAGAGTTACTGTGCTTGTAGAAGGCACACCAAACCCTAACCGTGAAGCCATGCTCTTCTTACAATGAATGCCAGTTCCTTGTTCGCTGGGTAAGGTTAGTCTGAGGGATTTGGTTGAAGTAAGGTCCTTATGCCAACAATCCTAAACTTCTGGAGCCGAGATCCATGACACAATTTTGCTATGGAATGGCCAAACACTACTCCTCTTTTCGCTTCTCTCTTTCTACTAACTTTCTCGGTAAATTTAATTGAATCTTATGAGGTATGACGCAGTATCTGGTAAGAAAGCCTAGTCAGTTCGCTGGGTTCCTCTCAGGAAGTCATCAGTAATTTTCTCACAGATTTAATTCCTGAAGGGGTGAGAAGTACTTCGGACCAGCTTGCCTAAAGTTAAGTTGTGTGGTACAGTTGAAGCAAGTGTTCTCATGCTCTCATCTGAGTGTAATCAGGATACCAGTCTAGTCAAAAAGACCTGTCAGAATAGTCAAGGATACCTGCCAGAGTAGTCAAGGATACCTGCCAGTACAGTCAAGGATACCTGTCAGGACAGTCAAGGATACCTGTCAGTACAGTCAAGTATACCTGCCAGTATAGTGAAGGATACCTGCCAGTATAGTCAAGGATACCTGCCAGTATTGTCAAGAATACTTGCCAGTATAGTCAAGGATACCTGCAAGTATAGTCAAGGATACCTGCCAGTGTAGTCAAGGGTAGCTGAAGGTGTAGTCAAGGATACTTGCCAGTATAGTCAAGGATACTTGCCAGTATAGTGAAAGATACCTGCCAGTACAGTCAAGGATACCTGCCAGTATAGTCAAGGATACCTGCCAGTGTAGTCAAGGATACCTGCCAGTATAGTCAAGGATACCTGCCAGTGTAGTCAAGGATACCTGCCAGTGTAGTCAAGGATACCTGCAGGTGTAGTCAAGGATACTTGCCAGTATAATGAAGGATACCTGCCAGTATAGTGAAGGATATCCGCCTGTATAGTCAAGGATACCTGCCAGTATAGCAAAGGATACCTGCCAGTATAGTCAAGAATACTTGCCAGATTAGTCAAGGATACCTGCCAGTATTGTCAAGGATACCTGTCAGTACAGTCAAGGATACATGCCAGTATAGTGAAGGATACCTGCCAATATGGTCAATTATACCTGCCAGTATAGTCAAGGATACCTGTCAGTATAGTCAACGATACCCGCCAGTATAGTCAAGGATACCTGCCAGTATTGTCGAGAACACTTGCCAGTACAGTCAAGGATACCTGCCAGTATAGTAAAGGATTCCTGCCAGTATAGTCAGGGAGGTGTCGACCTGCCAGTATAACGAAGGATACCCGCCTGTATAGTCAAGGATACCTGCCAGTATAGTCAAGGATACCTGCCAGTAGAGTCAAGAATACTTGCCAGATTAGTCAAGGATACCTGCCAGTATTGTCAAGGATACCTGTCAGTACATTCAAGGATACCTGCCAGTATAGTGAAGGATACCTGCCAGTATAGTCAACGATACCTGCCAGTATAGTCAACGATACCTGCCAGTATAGTCAAGAATACTTGCCAGTATAGTAAAGGATTCCTGCCAGTATAGTGAAGGATACCTGCCAGTATAGTCAAGGATACCAGCAAGAATAGTCAAGAATACTTGCCAGTATGGTCAAGGATGCCTGCCAGTATAGTCAGGGATACCTGCCAACATAGTCAGTGAGATGTCGAACTGCCAGTATAGTGAAGAATACCTGCCAGTAGAGTGAAGGATACCTGCCAGTAAAGTCAAGGATACCTGCCAGTATAGTCAACGATACCTGCCAGTATAGTCAAGGATACTTGCCAGCATAGTCAGTGAGGTGACCTGCCAGTAACGTCAAAGATATTGTCCAGTATAGTCTTGGCAGCATTTTCCGTCTTTGTCTATTGGGCGTTTTGAAAATTTAGATCTAAAATGTCCTTCAACCTTCTTCAATGTGAAAATTTATCTTTTTCACAGATGAGAAGATGGTGAAGCAGGCCTCGACTCGTACTGGTGGGTAGGGTGGTGGAACGATGATGTTGCTATGGAGGTGCTGCTATGGAGTGTTGTTACGACAATGTAGCTACGGAAGATGCTGCTAAACAATATTTTCTTACAGTGTGCATTCTTCTCTTGTCACAATCTGAATGTGCATGCTTCATTTGTTTTTGTTCAGATCTTTTTCGTCTTGCCGGCATTGTTGGAGGCTCTCTTGGAGCATTTCTGGCATTGCTAATTGTCATGATTGGCATACTGCCCTGTCGGTGGCGAGGTTGCCGTCGCTCCGTGGGTAACTGGCAGCTTCTCTCCCCATCTATACAACGACAGATTTCCACACAGTCCAACACCAGCGAGATGAGCTGCTTAAGTGATGTGGACAGAGTGTGTACGAGAATCCATGCTCCTGAGTGATGGAATCTTATTGAAATCTTCCTGAAAAAGTACCGATGCTTTCTTTCATCACAGAGGGAATTTCCCCTCTCATCATCCTTCAAACAATCAGCAGACCTTGACCATAGTCAATTAAAGACAGGCCTTATGTCTGTGTGAAGTTTACCTGTCCCCTTGACAACTGCCTGGCCAATATGGTGCAATAAGAGTTGTAAACCTCTTCAAACTGAATCTCTGAGCAGTGCTGCAGGGCCAGGGAAAAACGGAAGCTAGCTTCGGCATGCAGGTTGACTCCCTTGAATGCCGAACATGGATCGGCCACGATTAGGCCAGTATCTGCATCAATGATGGTCTTTGAATTTTTGCTAAGGCTTTAAGTACGTGCTGTGCAAGCTGTTGTTAAGGTTTTGGAGTACGTGCTGACACTGCAAGCTGTTGTTACGAATTTGAAGTATGTGCTGTGCAAGCTGTTGTGAAGGCTTTGAAGTGCGTGCTGTGCAAGCTGCTGTTAAGGCTTTGAAGTACATGCTGTGCAAGCTGTTGTGAAGGCTTTGAAGTACGTGCTGTGCGAGCTGTTGTTGAGGCTTTAAAGTACGTTCTGTGCAAGCTGTTGTTAAGGCTTTGAAGTACGTGCTGTGCAAGCTGTTGTTTAAGGCTTTGAAGTACGTGCTGTGCAAGCTGTTGTGAAGGCTTTGATGTACGTGCTGTGCGAGCTGTTGTTGAGGCTTTGAAGTACGTGCTGTGCAAGCTGTTGTTAAGGCTTTGCAGTACGTGCTGTGCAAGCTGTTGTTAAGGCTTTGGAGTACGTGCTGTGCAAGCTGTTAAGGCTTTGAAGTACGTGCTGTGCAAGCTGTTGTTAAAGCTTTGAAGTACGTGCTGTGCAAACTGTTGTTTAGGCTTTGAAGTACGTGCTGTGCAAGCTGTTGTTAAGGCTTTGGAGTACTTGCTGTGCAAGCTGTTGCTAAGGCTTTGAAGTACGTGCTGTGCAAGCTGTTGTTAAGGCTTTGAAGTACGTGCTGTGCGAGCTGTTGTTGAGGCTTTGAAGTACGTGCTGTGCAAGCTGTTGTTAAGGCTTTGAAGTACGTGCTGTGCAAGCTGTTGTTAAGGCTTTGAAGTATGTGCTGTGGAAACTGCACGTGAAACTCTCGAAACTACGTAAAGGTTACACTCCTCGGCCGTGGAATTATCACGTATCAATCCTGAGTCAATAATCTGAGGCACAGCTGAGGGCTCAGTGTAAGAGGCTTTTATGCGATAATTCCTCGACTGAGGGATGTCACCTACTTATATTATTTTGTTGATTTCTTCTTCTGGAAAGGTTTAACGATCAGGAGAGCTGATACTAAATTGAGATGAAGTTTACAATTGTATTCAACTTCCCCATGAAAATGTGCATGAAAGTGTGCCTCAAAATATGCATGAAAATGTGCGGGGTTTGGAAAAGGAGCCTTTAACTTCAGTCCAGGCATTGGTTCACTCTTTGAATAAGTTCATTGTGGAGCAAGAAACTTCTGAGAATGGCGGTGTCCACAGGCATCATTTTGTCGGCTTTCAGGAGCATACCCTTGTTGAAGACACTGTGCTCAAGACCACAAAGACCACGGCCAAGTTTCAGCTTTTAGTTCTGGTCTCGTTTGCTCTTGAGGAGGAGATTGAAATAGACGTGGCCACGTGTCCTGCCAAAGAGTTAGACACGTTGCTCGAAAAGTTCTATGGCAAAATGAAGAACAAGACTCAAGGATATTTTCAACATTTCATTTATTTGGCAGCATGAGCGGCTATTCAGCGACATTTGAACGCCCTGGAGCGTAGCGTGAATATATTCAGCCAACCTGAATTTCGCGGCAGCAATACCGTCCTCAACGCTGTATTGAGACGGCATAAGCAGGCAGGGATTGAATGAACTGTGCAACACAGATCCCATCACCTCGGAGGACAAAGCTCATCAGATCCCATCACCTTGGAGGACAAAGCTCATCTCACTAATTACTTCGTGGTCCTCTACTTCTTCCGTTAGCTCTTTGAACAAATCCAAACTGAAGTTGGGCTCTAGCTTTTTTTGTCCAAAGAACATTCTTTGGCCAGAGCTTTGCCTTGGTCAATAATCTGAAGAAAAAATTGTCATGTGTGTTGCACTGATTCCTGCTGGAAATTGGTGCGACGGTGTGGCAAGGCTGTATTAGGAGTATAACCTAACAGGCTTATATTTGCAATGCAACCCTGCCAGCAGGGATATATGGCCAATTATAAACCAGCATGAACGTCTATGGCTTCAAATGGAGAATAGGCAATATTACATAATGACAAAAAAGATCAAGTGAAGTTGACAGCTTTACTGTAGGTCAAACTGACACAGACAACAGGGAGGAACACGATATATTGTACTGGCTGGAACTTTGGCCTTGGTCACCGGCTTAGAATGTGCTGTCCGTGTCCACAACCACCGTCTTTGCGGTGTGACCAGGCAGCTTTCCTTACACGGGGATGGAAAGAATCTTTATCACTGTGCTTATGTCGAGGGCGGCCGGCCGCGGGTAATTAGCTCATCATGCGACGGGGCGCTGTCAAAGTGGATCAGTGTTCTTGTTTCAGCTACCCACCAGCCGAATTTCGTCAACTTCCTGCGGTGACGAAACCATTGCCCAGCGGGGCTTGGAACTCGATACGGCGCACGCAAAAACAGCCACGGGTTTGATGAGGTATTGGAATGATTCATCTGTCTGACGGGGGTGGCTGAGGTTCCTTTGAATGGCATTGGAGGCTAGATTCCAAAACTGTGGATTCGTGACCTGCCACTAGGACTATGACCAGGCGCTGCAACTCTTATCTCTTCTTAATTTGCTGCGGCACAGGGCGGGTCCTCTTCTTCGCTACTGGATCCAGACACGCAAATGTCCCGGCCGCTCGACGGGTCAAAACAAACTGTTATAATTTATCACCCATGCGCGCAATGATTATAACTGAAGCACGTCTAAGGCAGGGCGAGATGTTTTGAGGGAAAGCCCCATCATAGGCCAGTGACGTCCGCCCGTCGAGGCTGTTACAGCAGCCACCTATTCAGCCTATTCAGCCGTGTGGCCTCCTCCTCAGCAGCTGGTCTCAAACCATTCGTACCGGCCCGGCCGGCCTCGGGAGTGGTGCTCGCGCTGTGTGCAAATTATGATGTCAGCTGGTTGTCATCTGATTGTCGGGGACCAAGAGTTTACTGATCAATCATCGCAAGTATGAAACGCAAAGAAGTTTGAATACGTAACAAGACTTGCTCCGTGGCGGACACTGCAGCACACCTTCCCTGACCCACGGCCGACTAACAACTTTTGCTGGACGCTCCATGTTTTAAGGACTGAACCTTCCTTTCTGTTGAACACCGTATTCACTCGAGAAAGGAAGAATAACGCTCAAACCCTGACCACGATCATGGTAAGTTTCGTAGGCGCTCTTCCCCTCCACCAGCTGCTTCTCATGGGTTTGGGCGTTTCGCCTTACACAGCGGCCCTTTCTCACTGAAAAACGTTCTTGTCCTTCAGACCTGCCTCACCCAACATTTTCTTCAGCATCGCACCGTTTCGCCAAACTCACAGATTGCGAAAAAACCATCGCTGTCAGCGCAAACATCTCTGTCATTTCCGACCACTTCTTATGCCTTTCTACCAGCACGCTTCCTGTCGTCGATTCGCCTGACCAGCATCCTATTCTGCTTTCAGGTAAGGGAGAAGGAAGAATTTCTACGGGCAGAGTTGCAAATTGTGGCAAGGGCCTTAAAGATGAATGATGAGAGCGAGACTCGACAGGCAGAGTGAAAGACGGAGTGTGGGGGCTAGGTCGTTTTAGAGACTACTACTTACGACGAGTACGCTCGACAAGGACAAGTGGGATATGGGACAAGGAGGTCGATTTTAACGGCTTTTTACTAGTCTTGTAACCTTAGAAAGAGAGACGCGCGCTGCAGGTATATGTGCCAGACAACCCCGGGAAACCGTTGACCACGAAGTTCATCACATCCCTTAACGCACAAAATACATTCAGGAAGGGTGAAGGGTACGACCGAAAGGAGAAAAAACAGAAACAAGGAGAGGAGGTTCTTCTTTCGCACTTGACGAAGCACAACGAAACCTCAATACTGAATTGTTGTTTTCTCCTTTTAGTCTAGTCCTTCCTGTCCATTTTATCTTTGGAAACAATATCAGAGTGAGTCGGTTCTCTGTCCTCATCACACGAAGACACGCTTGGAAAGAAAATAAAGGCATGTTTTGAAAAGACACGCTTGGAAAAAAAGGAAGGCATGTTTTGGCCGGGTAATTGATATTGAGCCGCACTCACAACTGAGCCTGAAACGACTTCAAAACGTTTCAAAGAAACTGTGTTCACCTTCGTCAGTTGGTGTTAGTGGTAATGGAGGGCTGGAAGAAGAGGACTGCAGATATCTACAGACAATCAGAGCTGGCAGGTGGCAGACAAGCTAAGGTGAAATAATTTTGACAACCAATCTATGGCATAGCAACAGAAAGTCACACAGGAGACCAAGCATCAAAAATTCCATCTTTTCACATTCCCGATTTGTATGGCCTGAATTCGAACCTGCTACGAAACAGCACCTAGCCGAACGGAAAATCCCAATGTCAATTGCTCAGGCTAATCCGTCGGCTTAATAGGCTGGTTTTATGGTGAGCTTTGTTCTTGATGATGAAGTTATAACTTAGTGGCAGAAAGCTAAGAAGAAAAAGGCAACATTGTGATAATATCAAGACTTAGGCAACATTGTGATAATATCAAGACTTAGTGCAACATTGCGATAATATCAAGACTTAGTGCAACATTGTGATAATATCAAGACTTAGTGCAACATTGTGATAATATCAAGACTTAGTGCAACATTGTGATAATATCAAGACTTCATGCAAATGACCAAATAAACCAACAGAAACTGGTTTGAATTTTACCTGCATTTCACCTTTTCATTTCATCAGTTATTCAGTTGATATACCATGGTAACCATGGATTGGTTGTCTAAGTTGATATACCATGGATCGGTTGTCTAAGTTATTTCACCTTAGCTTATCTGTCCTTGTCAGCTCAGGTCGTCTGCAAGTATCTACAGTTCTCTGGTTCCGGGACAAAAAGCACCAACTGATAGAAGGGAACACAGACTCACTGAAACGTTTTGAAGTCGGAATACATACGTGGCAGAACTCTTAGGAAATACCTACCAATGGATAGCTGACGGTCTTTTTCTTCTTCTTTGCTTTAATTCTTGGTAAAATGATTGCCCTCTTCCAAACCTCAAACATCTTCAGTGCTTTTTCGGCCTGGCACTTGGGCAAGATTCCTCTCAAGACGGCGTGTTTGCTTTGAGAAACATTCAATTGGGAAGAAATGTAACCTCTAATCCGTCGGGTGACGAACAGCAGCACATCCGAATTCACCTCTCGGTCTGCAAGTCGAGCCGAAAGCCAGCGACCTGTGCGAAGAGCAGACCCAAGCCTGTCATCATTAAGCTGAAAGGAGAAAGTATACCCCACAAGGACTTTGGTGGGTGGACTAGCTTTAGACATATGTCTGTCAAGGACCACAACTACACCATTAACCTGGGCAGTCCACCAACAGCTTTTCTGGTGAGGAAAATGCTAGCTTGACATAGAATCGCAAGATGGAGCTAAGAGATCCTGAATAAGACTAATGATGCCTAGCACGTAGATGAGATGTCTTACCCCTTGCTGAAATGTTGATCAAAACTGCTCAGTACCTTGAAAAAGACACAATCCCCAACAGAAACCTCTCATCTAAGTTGGTGGCTCTGTCCCATGAAGGCATTGAGCGTCTCTTCCTTCTGCTGTGCTCCCTCGATTCAGAGAAGGGAAAAGCTCTCAGTAGGGTTATACACTTCGAAGACTGAAAAATCCCATCCCGGCACGTGGCTGGCGGTTTTCGACCTTCCGCTAACCCAGGACATGATGGACAGCGATTCCAAAACCTGGCAATCACTTTGTCTGATGTTGCAGTGGATCAGGAAGTACTTGAACAAGCTTCCCCATCAATTGCATGCCCAAAATGTAAGCTGCAACACTCCTTCCACAGGGCTGCATTCCATGAAAGCAAGTCAGTCCCTCCAATTTGGCCACATCCAGTTTCAGTGGAAAATCCTGAGTACAAGTAACATTAGCAAAGGTAAGTCTGTGCTCCAACTTGCTTGAATGTCACTACCAAACTCCAGTATGTTAGAGCATCACAAGAACTGTGAACGCTCAGTGCAAGAAACCTTAGGACAATTTCTCCACCCACAGGCTGTTAGTCTTATAACCCTGAATTAAGGCACTCTCTCTCTCTCTCTCTGTCGACAGGGTGAGCATTAATCTGAAAAATTCATTATTAACTCAAAGGGGCGAGCTTTGCGCTCTCATGCGGGGAAATTACAGCAAATGGAAAGAAATCTCTATCTACTCCCGTGAGCGTGAGAGAGAGAGAGAAAGAACGAAAGAAACATCCAACTACCTGGGTTCGATTCCCGATTCGCCTATTGATTTTTTCTTTCGTTCTTTCTTTCTCGCACGCTCGAGGTAGTAGATAGAGATTTCTTTCCGTTTAAACTCATTATTTTTTATTCTCAATTGTCACATGGTCTGTTGCTAGGCAGTGGCCAATCAGGAGCTTAGATCAGCGGTCTGAGACCAGCTGATCTCAGGCTGCATTTTTTGCATGTTACATATTGCCTGAAATGAGCAGGAAGTAAGTGGGAAATGTAAACACACCGCTGGTGGGATCGAAGTAAAATATGGCTGCTCTTAATTTTGTCCTTCAGTTAGATCCAGTGTTCAAGCTGTGCGAGGGAAAGGACGACGATGCTGTCATCGAGTGTGGGCCTAACTTAAAAGCCACGTTCAGCGTGAAGAACCTAAAGAAATCGACACACTTGTCGACAGTAGAGTGCCTGCCAGTACGAAAGGAGCAACAAATCAGTGGGTTGGGGATTTTCTTGAGTTTTGTTCGGAAGTGGATATTGACATCTGGTTTCCTGATGACCTGGCTCAAAAAAAAATTGTGACACTACTGCTCTCTGCCATGCCATGGTTGACAGCAGAAAAGGAGTGGGGAGCCATACCAACGCCAAAGCTTGCTGCATGCTGCCTTCCATCGCCACATCTCACGATTCAGGCCAGGCTTAAACAGTCTGAAGGACAAGGAGTTCCGCATGACAAATGACGCGTTGGATGCCCGTTTGAAAAAAATTTAAAAAATGTCGGGAACCAAGCCTGTCCAACACAAACCGATTATCATCGGCGAGGACATGAAGCAGCTCAGCAACTATTTCTTCGGTTTGAGTTCCCCGGTGGTGCTCGCAGAGGCCGTCTAGTTTACGATAACATGACACTTCGCTCTTTGCGGCCGCAAAAACCAAGAACAGCTCAGGAATGAACATCTCATTCTTCAGACAAAAATGAAACCATAGCACATGCGGGATTGTGGTTGGGTGTATGTGAGAAATGGAATCATAGCACTAGTATTTGGACTCGGCCACTTCATCTCAGCCTGACGCGCTTAAAATGGATTGGGCTTAGATGAAGCGATCTTGTCCTCATACTCATGTACGCTTCCATACTTTTTGCCCCAAATTGCTGCTTCTTGGAGCATCCTTCAGCCCTCTTCCCTTCCCCTCCCCCGAGAAATGAAAGAAATAAGTAGCGAATCTTCACTGAAAAGTACGCAAAACATTCGGTATAGCCAAAAATTCGATTAGACAAAGAAACAACACACCTTTGAAATTCAGTTTAACCATAGCTAACTTTCGTAACTTTCGTACTGGATCACCAGTGCACATGGTGGCACGGTAGAACTAATGAACAACCAAAAGAAGTAGAGAATGAATTCACTTGGTGCAGGAAGCTGGAGAAATATGAACTGTGTAATCACTAGATGAAAGGGTGTGTACAGTGTGTGTGTGGGAAATGGACAAAAGCTAGGAGGATGTGTGAGGTCTACACACTTTCTCAAACGCACTTCAATTCAATTCACACAAGTTCTCACCCATCCACTTAGCTCTTGTGCGTTTCCCACATGCACTGTAAACACCCTTTCACCCAGTCATCCCACAGTTCGATCATAACAATTGTCTTCACACGCCAAGCCCATTTATTCTCTTCTTCCTTTTACTGTTGATTATCCCTTCTAGTGCGTAACCACTCATGAGCTGGTAGGAAAGTTACTGTGAGCATGTGAATTTTCACCTGCGATTAACTTTTGCAAATTCCTCCTGAACCTTTTTCACAATGATACATTTTCGCAGATTCCGGACTTCTACCTTGTATTCTCTACAACACAGTGGTTTTTTGTAGGTTTGGCACCGTGGTACTACCTTACTCGTCACCAGCATGGCTGCTGCTGGGCCATCCACGTGATTGCACAGATTGTAGACCTAGAGATTTTCACCTGCTCTTCATTTTTGCAATTGAAATTATCTGTGTAATATGCAAAAATTATTCGTAGGATAATATTTGTGCGTTTACAGTAACTATTGTTACATTTTAACTATTGTTACACTTTGGTTCGCTACCACTGAAGACATGTACGTCGTTCTTTAAAAAAAAAAAACAGGAGAGACTCACCCACTTTTCTTTTGTATTTGGGCATGCTTGAATTCTCCAGGCTCATCAAGCTCAAAACAGGCGGAAAGTCAACCAGTGCTAGATGTTGCAATAGTCCTGATCGTCTTCAGCTCCCTCCTAGCATTAGTCAGCATAATCTTCTTCGTCAGACGAAGGCGTCTCAGAGAAGCAAGGAGAGCAGAAGATTGCCTGGCCCTCAAGGACCGCTCCACTCTGTCGGGAGGTGAGAAGGAAGGTGGAGAACCCTGGTGTGCTGTCCGTGCTGAGCAGGTTGGGCACTCCAGGTTTGCATCAAACCATGTGCTGTGTGCACATGGGCTGGCTGGTGCTGACGAGCAGTGGGAGCCATTCACCACTGAGGGGTGTCAACGTGGGCTGATTAACCAAAGTGCTGTGTCCATAGGAATGCTGCAAAAGCCACACCTTTCTCCAGAGGGCATGGGAAATATGCCAGTTTCATCAGATCATATGTGCACTGACTGTGCCTCTACCACTATTTTGGAAGAAGACAGGCTTTTCTATCAGAACTGCAATACAATGCAAAAGGGAAACTGTTGCCATGGAAACACAGACTGCCTCTGTGATGAAGACATGGATGCGGATATCAGCAGGAGTTTTGGGCACAGTTGTTCCTATTCAGACAGTACAGCTTTTCTGGCCAGGTCCATCTCTGAGGAAGATCAGTACCAGGAAGTGGACTCAGACCCAGTCATACCTTGCTTGGTTAAGCACCTGCATCCAAGCAATGACCTGTATCCAAGGAACAAAGTAGCAAGAATTCTCCATTCTGGCCAGGCTAAAATTCCCGGCCAAGAACGCAGATTGGAGGAATTTCGAGTTTAGAATAATTGACTGATGTCCTTCTCTGCTGGAAGTTACGGTGTGCTCCGTGCCATGACAATAGATGTGTTCCTGTTAGATGAAAACTAGTAAAATCTGCTCTTCACAACTGGCGGCTTGTTTTGCGCTCAAACTTCAGCTTTCATTGAACATGGTTTAGACCGTTTCCTTTCTGCCTCCCCGTATTTTAGCCTTACAGTATTGTCCTGTCTTGGTGCAATTTACTGTTTGGACTTGTTTTCTCTTTGTATTCATCTTATCCTTCATTGAACCACCCAATTGCATCCATTATTGCCACCGTCAACGCCCGTAGGGACTGTAAATGGTTCCACATACAATAATTGCCACCTGGTCAGGCCCGTAGGGACTGTAGGTGGTTCCACAAACGATAATTGTTGTGTGTGTGTGTGTGTGTGTGTGTGTGTGTGTGTGTGTGTGTGTGTGGAGATGTATATCGGTGTGGAGATGTATATCGGTGTGGAGATGTATATCGGTGTGGAGATGTATATCGGTGTGGACATGTATATCGGTGTGGACATGTATATTGGTGTGGACATGTATATCGGTGTGGACATGTATATCGGTGTGGACATGTGTATCGGTGGACATGTATATCGGTGTGGACATGTATATCGGTGTGGACATGTATATCGGTGTGGACATGTATACCGGTGTGGACATGTATATCGGTGTGGACATGTATACCGGTGTGGACATGTATACCGGTGTGGACATGTATACCGGTGTGGACATGTATATCTCCGTAAAAACGCAAGACAGGGAAAACGGAACGCTGTATATTGTTACTCCGAGTTTCACAATTGAACGATCTTCTTGTCGGAAGATCGTTCAATCGTGAACATATCGAGTTGTTTGGCTGGCCACAGCGAACTTTACGATCCGGGAACTGCGCGTCCGCGAAATCATGTGTGCACCTCTCAGTACGACGCTTGCCGTGCGGCCATCTGGCACGCAGATGTTTGCCAGGGTTGCATGCAACGTTTGTTGACGTCAGAGGTCAGCTGTTGACCCCAAGGGGGCGGCAGGGTACAACACTGAATATCTAGCTGCGGAGGCATGCTATCAACT
>JAOWAR010215939.1:0-14603 GCA_028571005.1 Clathrina lutea | reverse complement strand
AAAATCCCATTGGGATAAAATAGCCTTGCTTTTGAGGAAAGGAGTCAAGATGACTGAAGAAGAGAAAGCCCGAGTGGATAAAATCAGGGCAGAGACAAAGGCGATTTATCACAACATAGCCTTGAAATGGTACGCAGCGATAGCCGCAACAATCTTAGGAGGTACTCCGATTATCAAAATCATCAAAGACTTCATTCAATAACCACACCGCCCTACGGGGCGGACTCTTGAACAACTCATCCCCTTGGGATAATATGCAAATCATCAGGAAGCACTATGAAAAACGACACCACTATGCCTAGCCCAAAAATTATGTTTTCTATTGCCATTGGCGCCTTGGCCTTGGCCTTCTACCTCGGATACTTTGTTCTGTGACCACAGAACAATTTAATGAAGCGCTGGAACGTCTGGCGCTTCATAAACAGCAGCACATTGCCAGTTTTCTGGGTATCAGCCCATCCAAGGCGACGGAATACCGAAATGGCAAACGTGTCGTCCCACGCTACATCGCTGTCAGACTGCAGGCACACCTGTTGCTGTCCGCCGAACAGGTCAGTACCCTGAAGCAACTCCGGGGCGTGGCCTGAGTCCTTCAGATCAAGTCCTCCAGTTCCAGAACCATCTGGAACTCATTCAATAATCGCCGGTGACGCTCTTTCAGGAGTGCCTTCTCTGCCCTGCGCTGGGCCAGCCCCTTGCCGTGGAAGGTGCCCAGCTTTTTCGAGTAACGTTCATCGACAACATAGTCGTGTAAATCCTGCCAACCAGGCTTGCGAACCATTTGACCGGCAAAATAGCCATCCAATACTTTATAAGCGCCTACTTCAAACACCTTGTCTATCCATGAAGCGTATTTATAGGCAATGTATTTGCATGCCCATGTGCCGCCATGGTGTCGCCCCTTGATGATTTCTAAACCGCCTAGATTCTGGCGGTTTAACTCTTTCACGTACTCGGTCGAGTCCTTGAGCTTTAGAAACTTTCGGGGTTCCTTAGACAACTTACCGCCACTGGCTTTCCACATATCCGTCAGGCAAACCATTTCCTTGTCATTGACTCGAACAGGTTGACCACACAGCTCAAGGCTCTTCATGGCGTCCTCCTACACTATTTTCTGATAGGAAAAAAAGCCCCTGGCAGCCATGTTCGCCAAGGGCTTCGCGTAATCGGGGGTTATTCGGTGTCGGCCGGGGTTTGTTCAGCGCCAGCGTCCTGGCCACTGCCCATATTCAACGGCTGCAGGTATTCATCCAGGCCATCCACCCGGTTCAGGTCTTCCAGCTCCCGGACTTCATTGCGCGACAGCCAACCGTATTCAATCGCGGTCTTATAGTAATCCTTGCGCTCCGTCAGGGTGCCGCGCAGCAGGCCCTTCATATTGAAGTTGACGAAGTAGGTGTTGCTGCCGGGAAACAGCTTCCGGTTCAGCTCTTTTTCCCAGCGCACCACCCAGGGAGTCATGGTGTAACGCAGGAAGCCTATGTAAAGCTCGCTGATGTTGGAAAAGGTGGCCCGGTCCAGGTCGTTGATCATATGACTGGGCACATTGAATATGCGACCAATGTCGGCCAGCTGGTACTTGCGAACCTCGATAAACTGGGCGTCCACCGGGTCGACCGCTATTTTCTGGAACTCCATCCCTTCTTCCAGCACCGCGACAGACCCGGCATTGTCCAGGCCGCTGTACAGGTCCCGCCACTGCCGTCTCAGCCGGTCTACAGGGCTTGGGTCGTCCGGTTTCTCAGGTTTGCGCTTCAGTCGGCCAGGGTGTTTCAGGACGCCCGACAGCAGGCTGCCATTGCCGTACATCTTCGCGCCAAACTTCTCGGTCGCCATGCCCAGCCCGATGGCCTGGCGATGCAGGGCAATGGGCGACAGGCCAACCAGCCCGTCATAACTGAAGCCCTGGACATGCACGACATCCTCAGGCGGCAACTCCATCAGCCGGTCATTGATGGTCGTCCAGTACCGCAGGACATTATCCACCAGGGTCGGGTAGGTTCTGTCCGGCAGTAACGGCAGCAGGGCCCGTGGCTCGCCCAGCTGGTTGCGGATAATCGCCAGGTAGCCATTGCCCCAGCCACAGACATGGGCCATCACCGTGCACAGGCAGGTGAAGGTGCTCATCCACGGGTTCGGCTGGTTATGCAGAATGTTGTACAGGGGGTGGCCTGTCGCTATTTCAGAACCCGCCTCCGTGCGCCGGTGCAGGTTCAGTGGCACCTGCGCCAGGGTTTCCGATAACAGGCGGATGCAGGCGTACACCGCCGACATCTGTAGTCCGGACCACTGGTTAACATCAATGCCGCTGTCACTGTCCTGACCGGCAAAGGCCGTCAGGCCTTCCCAGCCAGCGCCGCCGTGTGCGCCTGCCGGGTCAGGCGGGGGCGTATCGGCTGGCCGTGCCCGGAACCGGTCAAATAACCAGGAGATCATCTTCGTCATACACGGAGTATTCCTGCTGATGCACCAGTGCCCGGTTCATGGCCAGGAAGCTGGCCACCGGGCCGTCGATTTTGCACTCGCTGTTTTCCTTGCAGGGGAAAACGTTGTCGTTTTTGTCGACCTTGGCGGTGACGTTTGACCACATCCAGGCCATCACAGGGTTGTGCTCATGGTGCAGCCGGTGGTCGATGATGATGGCGTCCTCTTCTTTCATCGCCTCGCTGAAGTTCCTGGTGCTTTGCTGAACTTCCACCATCGGCAGCCCCAGCTCCATCAGCTGGGTCGCCAACTGGGTCGCGCCCCAGGGGTCGAAGGCCACTTCATGAACGTCGTAGCGGCTGAACCAGTCCAGGATGTCGCGCTTGATGAACTCGTAATCAATGATCTGACCCGGCGTCAGAATCAGCAGCCCCTGTTCCGCCCAGGCCTGATAGAGCTTTTGAATGTGGTACGCCTTGCCGGTGGTCTTTGGGTCAATCACCGCCTCCGGCAGCCAGAACCTGCCTTTCAGGTGGTAATGCCTGTCCTGATCGGGAAACAGCCCGGCCAGGCCGGTGATGTCGCGTTTGCTGGACAGGTCGAGCCCCAGGTAGCCGGGCAGGGTTTTCAGATGGTCATCGCCAGCGACCCGTGGGCACTGCTGCCAGTCTTCCATGTTGAAATAAGCCGAGGCCCCGACACCCCAGATGTTCAGCCGTTTGCGCTTGAACTCACTGGCGGCACTGGGGGATTGCTGCGCCTTACGGCACAGGCGGCGCATGTCGTCCAGCTTGGGCGAGATGCCGAGGTTTGGATTGGCCTGCAACCAGACGGCTTCGTTCTTCCATTCTTCAGGGTCATCAATGGTGTAGATGATCCCGAAACAGGTGTCGTCCTCGAAGACATTCTCCAGCACCTTGGTCAGGTAGCTGCGCACTTCATAGCAGATGCCGGTCTGATCTTCACCCGCTGTGGTAATAACCAGCAGCAGTGGCTGGCTTCGGGCAGCACACGACAGCTCCAGGACATCGTAAACACGTCGGTTCTTATGGGCATGGAGTTCATCGATCAGCGCCAGGTGGGTGTTCTTACCTTCCAGAGTGTCAGAGTCTGCCGCCAGTGGCTTGAATGCAGAGCTGCTGCTTTCATGGCAGACGCTGTGATTGTAGGCCTGTATGTGGTGGCGCAGTTTGCTGTTGCGCACCATGTCCCGGGCGGTATCAAAAACAATGCGTGCCTGATCCCGACTGGTGGCAGCGCTGTAAACTTCCGCCCCTGCTTCGCCATCCCAGCGAGTCATATACAAACCCAGGGGGGCAACAAAGGTGCTTTTGCCGTTCTTGCGGGCCACCTCAAGGTAGGCACTGCGAAAGCGCCTCAGTCCGGTGTCGGCAGTCACCCAGCCATACAGGTTGATCAGGACAAACACCTGCCAGCCACCGGGGGTGATGCACTGGCCTGCCCACTCGCCTTTTATGTGCGGGACATGGTCATAGAAGTCCAGGACGTCCTGGGCCTTCTCGACATCAAAGGCCAGCCCGCGCTCATGACCGTGTTCCAGGTCATCCAGGAACCGGCGGCAGGCCTTGCGCACCCATTTGCACGACGTGATGGTGCCGCTGTCGACCTCCACCGCGTACTGGTAGCCCGCCTCCCAGCTGACGGCCATCAGACACCCTCACGGGCCATCCGCCGTTTTTTCTGCCAGGCTTCAAAGTCGTCGTCGGGTTCGTCTTTATTGGACTGGATGCGGGAGCGGCTGGAGGGGGTCATGCCGAACTCCCGCAGCAGAGCCAGCATCTGCTCCATGCAGGTGCGGGACACCTTGAAGTAAGGGGACAGCATCGGGGTGCCGCGATAACCCTTGATCACCGGCCCGAACTCGTTCAGCTTCTCATTGGCCTGGTGCCACTGGCTGTAGGCCTGGCAATACAGCCTGAGCGCCTGCACATCCAGCACGGTCAGGATACCGGCCTGTTCCAGGTCTTTGGCCACGGCTTTCCAGTGTTTCTTCTCGTCCCGGGTCAGCCCCGTCGGCATTTTCACGGTGCCTTTCGGCGGCTTTGGCTCCTGGCTGTTGAGCCGACAGGGGCGTGCGGTGTTGCGCAGTACCTTTAAATTGGTGGGCAGTGGAATGGGCGAGGCCATCAGGATGCCTCCCTGAACGGTTCGCCGGTGTCGCCATGCACCGCCTGCTGCCCGGTGAAGGTCTGCCAGCGGCGGATAATGACGTCACAATAGCGCGGGTCAATCTCCACCAGGTGTGCCCTGCGCCCCAGTTTCTCACAGGCGATCAGGGTGGTGCCGGAACCGCCGCAGGGGTCCAGCACCCGGTCATTGCGCTGGCTGGAGTTCATCAGCATACGCAGGACCAGGTACACCGGTTTCATGGTCGGGTGATCCGGGCTGGCCAGCGGCTTTTTCGCGGGCAGCACACTGAGATTCAGGGCATTGCGCCAGGCCAGGCACAAATCCAGCAACTCGGCCCGGGTCATGTCCTCCAGCGGGGGCTGCTGCGCCAGCAGCGTGGACTGGGTGTCGCCGCCATACCACTGATGTGCGGCATCCTCTTTCCAGCCGTACAGGATGGGTTCGTGCTGCCAGTGGTAGTCCTGGCGCGAGAGGATGAACTGGTGCTTGACCCAGACCAGGGTCTGCGACAGTTTCCAACCCGTGGCCTGCAGGGCCTGACGAAAGTTGATGGCTTCCCCATCGGCGTAGGCGACGTAAAGACTGGCCCCAGGCACGGTGGCCCGGTGGCAGCCCCGGAACAGTTTCTCCAGGAAGGCGGCAAAGGCCTCGCTGCGCAGATGGTCGTTGCGCAGCGTCATCCGCTTGCGGGTGGCCCCTTCGTAGTTGACGTTGTAGGGCGGGTCGACCCAGACCAGGCTGGCCTTGCTGCCCGCCATCAGGGTGTCCAGCACCTCCCGGCGGGTGGCGTCGCCACAGGCCAGCCGGTGCTCGCCCAGGTGCCAGAGATCGCCGGGGCAGCACACCGGGTCGCCTTCGGCCAGCGCCGGCACCTGGTCGTCGTCGACCTTGCCCGGCCCTGGCTGCTCCGGCAGTAACCTGCGCCAGTCCTCGTCGCTGAAGCCGGTCAGCTCCAGGTCGACGGACAACGCCTGCAGCTCATTGAGCTCCAGGGTCAGCAGGTCATCGTCCCAGCCGCCCTGCTCGGCGATGCGGTTGTCGGCCAGGCAGTAGGCGCGTTTCTGGTGCTCGTCCAGGTGGGGCAGCACCACGCAGGGCACGGTCTTCATCCGCAGCCGCCGGGCCGCTTTCACCCGGCCGTGTCCGGCAATGATCTGGTTCTGTTCGCTGACCAGCACCGGGTTGTTAAAACCGAACGCCCGGATCGAACGGATCAGGGTGTCCAGTTGCTGTTCCGGATGGTGGCGCGGGTTGTGGCTGGAGTCGACCAGGTCGGCGGTCGGGATGTCCTGAATCTTCATGCTCAAAAGTTATAAAAACGCTCGGGGTTGGATGCGTAAAAAAATGGCTGGGCGCGACGGTTTTCGTCCACAGAGCCAGGAAAAGATAACCCCCCTACCCCTGCAAGACTTACAGCCCTACTGACAGACGACACTGTCCGCCTTACACTAGCCCCGTCTTGAGTCCCGGGTCGGCTATGAAACACTGCGACTGCACAAGGACCGTGAAGCGCATCAACCGCGCCTGGTCACTGACCTGCCTGGTCTGCTCCCTGGTGAGCCTTAGCGTCGGGGTGTGGGTGGGGCTGTATCTGCTGATTGCTTGAACATCACTGACTGACCGGGCTGAACCGGACGCGGTGGCACAGCTTGTACTGCCGGTAGACCTCATTGATGGGGACGGGGACACCGACCGTTGTGTACTCCCGCTCACCGGAACGATTGCTGACCCGCTTCTCCCGGTAAGCCTCGATCCATCGCTCCTGGTTGTACTGCCAGGCTCTCTGCAGGGGGTGCGGCTTGAAGAAGTAAGACTCGCCCAGTAACGGGATGGCGTACACCAGGTAGTCACAAAACAGGGGCTTGTTAATCCAGCCGGGCATCTGCCGCTCCCAGTCAGACCAACACTCAATGAACATGTTCCGGTTCGTGTGGTAGTCCACCTTCTCCTCGATGCGATACACCCGGCTGTCAGGCAGGACAAGGGTCCGGTCAATCCCCAGTTTCTGGTGAATGCCTGGCTGGCTGTTACTCACCATCGCCACGCCATCGCCAAAGAACCCGGTGTAAACCTCCCGCCAGAAGGGCAGATCCTGGCAGTGGTGTGATTTCTCCAGAGCCTGTTGAAAGTCGTGGACTTTATCCGCCACCACACTGATTCCCGAAGGCCGACCACCCGGGTCTGGGCGAACGGCAAAACAACTCTATCCTGGGCAGCTGCGGGTACATGCCCTCAATAATGCCGTAGACCGCTTCCGGCTTCTGACTGTGGCTGCCACGCCTGGCTGAAATCAGGGAAGAGACCCGGTGGCCGGGATCGGGACAGGGCATACGGCCTCTCGTACTGACCAGCAACAGCTCGGTTTGCTGCCGGAACCAGTAGCCCAGCCCCATCACCTGCTTGTCCCAGACTGCGCAACTCCGGTAGGTGAAGCCCCAGGCCTCTATCACGGCAAGGGACTCTGCCAGCTTGGGCGAGGTCGCCCACATAAAGAGGATGGCGTCATCGGTGGCCAGACTGATGACTGGCAAAGCCTTGATCGCCTCCAGAGCCATGACCGGATAATGGTTGTCGATCCGTCGGCTGTCCGAGACGGGCCTTTCATACTCCCAAGGCGGGTCGGCCAGAATCACCGGATACTTTTTGTCTGTGCCCAACACCGGGGAGGGCTCGGATAGTGACGACAGCGTGGCCATCCGCTTCTGCCTTCTTTCAGACTCTTTTCTTGACCGTATCCTGCTGGCGGCCTGCATGATTTGCTGGTCATTCAATGCCACCAGGTGCCGCTGTTGCTCCTCTGGCAACGTGGCGACCTGGTCAGCCACCGATACCTTGATTTCACCCGCTTCAACTTTTTCTATGAGTTCGGGAATGCCTTGTGAATGGACCTTTTTGGCGGACTTGATGGCCGTCGCTCCAACATTCATCATTTGAGCAGCTTGACCGTTTGAAACAGTGGTCGAATTCGACCACTGAAAAGACCGTCTATCTCCGCCATTTTTAATATTCGCAATCTGTGCCCCCACCATCGCCCTCTGGCTCTCATCCAGATGCCTGCGATGCAAGTTTAACGACACCACAAATCCCAGCGGATCGTCACCGTCGTATTCCCGGAATAACGGGGTCACCCCGGCCGCATTACAGGCCCGCAGCCGGTTGCGCCCGTCCAGCACCTTGTGCTCGTAGAGCCATATGGGTTCGCGCAAGCCGTGCTGGCGGATGTCGTCGGTCAGGTCGTCCAGCTCCGGGCCGTGCAGCATCGGGAACAGGTCGGCCAGCGGGTGATACAGCAGTTCAATCATCGCAATCACTTTTCACAAGACGCAGCCCATCGCTGGCGGTGACGGCTAAAAGTGATTGGAAAAGCCATCAGCCAGGACAGGCTGCAAAACGGGTTGTCAGGGAACAGCCTGCCCGGTCCGGAGTGTCAACGACCGCTGGGGGGAAAGGTCATCAACCGGACAGGCTGTATTCAGTACCAGGCCTCTGCCGTGCGTTCCTCCGAGGCGGTCTTGGCGTTATGGCAGCGGGTGCAGAGCGCCTGCCAGTTATCCCGGTTCCAGAATTTCAACCGGTCGCCCCGGTGCGGCTCGATATGGTCGACCACCTCGGCGGCGACAATCAGGCCACGGCTGGCGCAGCGAATGCACAGTGGGTTGTCGACCAGGAACAGGCGACGGGCTTTGGCCCAGTGACGGTCGTAGCCACGTTGATGAGCATTTGGCCGCTTATCCCGGCCACGGCGACGATGCCGGACTTCCTTTTTAAGGTGCAGGTGTTGGTGGCAGTAGCCGCAGGCATCTGTCGTGGTCAAAGGGCAACCGGGTTGTCGGCAGGGTCTGGGGATGGCATCGGGCATAAAAAAACCACACTTCAAGGCGAAGCATGGTTCCATATAACGAGACGGTTACTGTGCCAATAGTTTTAATCGCAGCTACTGGGACGGTAGATTACAAAGGTAGAGTATTGGACAACTTTCTTCAACTTTTTTCCGATAACCGCCAGAAGCCATGAACCCTCTCAAAGAAGACCTGGTCCGGTGTATCACCAGGATGGTGACTGGCAACCACGGCCAGAAGGGATTTTACTGAACAGGGGCAGTCCAGAAACTCAAGGTACAGAAAGCGCAGTAACGTATCCGCAGGCCGGATTATCGGACAATGACCTTTTTCCCATCGGCACACGGTGTTGCAACTGACCCCGAGCAGGGTGGCCAAACGCCTCTGTGACCAGTTCATCTCCCGCCTGAGGAAACAGACCTCCTTGCCATCCAAAGCCCCGGGATTCTGCACAACCAGCTTGCCAATGGTCGCGTGCAGGCTGTCCACGTCATCCACCCGGGCGGTCCACTGGCCATCGACCCGCTCAAGCTGAAAACCATTCACCAGGTAGACACAGGACAGTCCGCACTCTGAATAGTGATAGCCATTCACGGCAGTTTGCCCAGAATCTGCTTCAGGCTGTCCTTGATCTCGGCGTTGTCCGCCTCCAGCCGGGTCAGCCGGTCAAGCCGGTCACTGACCTCTGACCTGAAACCGTCGAACCCGGCCTCAAGGCCCGTCATGCGGTGGCTCATGACCGCACTGAAGTCACCAAACTCACTGCACAGGGACTCGGTCTGGCGGAAAATCTCGTACAGGTAACCGCACAGATCCTCGGGCAGGTCGTCGATCTTCCGCGCGGCATTGTCCTGGCTCATCATCGCATTCACCACGTTGTTGTGCTTCTGGGTGGATTATGCCCGAACCGGCGGCGGTTTGCCGGGGCCGGGTTATTCTATGTTGAACTATGCCGATGAGCCGCTGTCAGTCCATGCATTAACCCGCCAGCGACAGTTTCACCTTGTCCCCAATCTCTGGCTTGACGTTGCCAAACAGGAAGTTTTCCAGCTCACTGACAGGCAGGCAAGCTTTCAGGTTTCATCGTTGCCAGCCTTTAACAGGGTTTACGTTTTCTAACATGATATGATGTTGAAAAACATAAAGCAGCCTGCATCAGGCCAGATCGTCCAGATCCACCTTCAAGGCATCCGCGATGCGCTTCAGCGTTTCCAGTGACCCCTGCTTGTGACCGGACTCAATCTGGCTGAGCATGGACACCTTGACCCCGGCCCGTTCAGCCAGCGCTTTCTGCTTCAGCCCCCGGTACTCACGCCAGACCCTGACCGGGTTTTCGCTCAACAGGCGATCCACGATGGCCTGCGGCACCAGCTCGTCCTCGCCACGGTCCAGGGCATCCCGGGTGTCACGGTAAGCCCTGGCATCCTCCAGGTCTTCCAGCTTCTCCTGTATGGCCTGGTATTCTGCGTAAGGCATCACCACAAAGGCAGGCTGGCCTTCATGCTCCAGTATTTTCATGCTTCATCCTGTGGGGGCGATGCCCCCGCTATCAGTGTTTGTAAACCTTGCCTCTCGGCCCTATCTTAATCACTTCAATCACCAGCCGGTCATGGTGGATGTCGTAGATGACGCGCCAATTACCTACCCTCATTCTGTAACCCGGTTCATCCGTCAGCTTCTTGATGTGGCCGTTGCCTTGCGGTAACTGGTCAATCGCTGCCCTGATTTTCGAGCGGTGCGGTTCAGGAATCTTGCGTAATGCCTTCACCGCTTGCCGCGTGTATGTCGTCGTGAACATGTGGCTATACTAATAAATATTTTACTTTAAGTAAAGTTATTTTATTTACTACAGGTAACTATTTTATCAAAAGCACCTGTTGCCTGGCCGCTGTCCGGGTGAACTCATACTTCCCCCGTGTCTTGTCAATCACCCCTTCCAACACCAGCCGCCGGTAGTAGTCCCGAACCAGCCGCTCTCTTAGCCCGGATTCCCGGACAAAGGCACGTTGTGCCAGCACCCCCTCGCCCTGGTCGCGGCGGGTCAGCATCATCCGGCGGAACGCCGGGTAGCTGTCGTCCATGGCGGTGACACCGGCGGTTTCAGGCTGTTTGACCGTCACGGGTTCTGCCTGCACAGGTTCGCTGTCCTCTTCCGGCAGCGGCTGCCGGGTGTCCGGGTCGGGCTCACCCTCATACTGCCAGCGCAACAGCGCGCCGTTTTGCACCAGCGAGAACATCAGCGCATCGATCAGGCCCGCCAGCAACAGCACCACCGCCGCCTGCACCCAGGCCAGCGGCAGCGCCAGCAGGGTCGCCAGCCACAGCAGCAGGCTGGTCATTTCCGCCAGTTCCGGCTCCGGCAGCGCCGCCAGCTGGTCACGCAGCTGCGCATTGCGCGCCTGCAGCGGCCGGGCATCGGCGCGGATACGGTCCAGCTGCAGGTAGCGGTCGATGGCGCGGTTGTTCTGGTCGATCTCCGCCAGCAGCAGGCGGCGCTCGTCCGCCACCACACCGGACTGGTGTTCCGACTGGTCAATGGCGCGGGTCAGGCCACCGGCCGAACCGAACACGGAAACAGCAATTAGTAAACAGGCTAACAACCGGTGACTGTCGTGTATCGACAGCAGCTTGCCGATCTCCAGCGCCAGCGCAATACCCATTAGAAGGAAAAAACTCAACCGGCTGTCCGACACCGATGTGAACAAGAGTACCGATAAAATAACACTTAACCCCGTGGTCAATATGAAACCAACGTCCTGCAAAAAATCCCGATTCATGATTAAAATTCGCCGATCCGCCCTTATAATTCGCCGTTAATTCGCTCGACACTTTGCTAGTGCCCCAAGGGATAGCGGCAAGATTATAAAATTCGCTTAATTCGCTATACCTGTGTCTGTATGTGTGTGCTTGCGGTTATTAAAAGACAGCGCCCTTATAACCGTAAAAATTCAGACCGAACGGTTAGCATTTTTCACTTTCAACCAACCGGACAGAAATCGTGGCCCGTAAAAATGGGTAATGATTTCGTCCGGAGTGTCGAGACCCAACTCCGGCTTTTTTGTTAAGTCATGGTCGTCTATTGGCCTGACAGGCCGGTCAAAATCGAAGCACAGCTGGATCATGACCCGTCCCCCATCCAGACCCAGGCGGCATCGACCAGGTCGTCCCCGGACAGGGGCTGAACAGTCAGTGAGACGTTGGCCTGGTACCAGGCCAGGATGGATGCCCCCCAACGGTCGATGAACATAAACAGCGCCTCCCGGATCACCGGGTCATGGAAACCGCCCTGCACAAACCGGTCTCGCGCCGCTGCCGCCCACTTCTGGCCGGACAGGACACGGGTCTGCAGGAACGGCTTCATCTCTGGACCAACATTCACTCTGCTGCATATATAGATGTACATGTATTATGCTCTGATGTTGCATGTCACACTGCATATAGCATCATGATACTCTGATGTTGCATGTCACACGGCGTACAGCATCATGATACTCTGATGTTGCATGTCACACTGCATACAGCATCATGATACTCTGATGTTGCATGTCACACTGCATGCAGCGCCATGATACTCTGATGTTGCATGTCACACTGCATACAGCATCATGATACTCTGATGTTGCATGTCACACGGCGTACAGCATCATAATACTCTGATGTTGCATGTCACACTGCATACAGCATCATGATACTCTGATGTTGCATGTCACACTGCATACAGAATCATGTATTATACTCTGATGTTGCATGTCACACTGCATACAGCATCATGATACTCTGATGCTGCATGTCACACTGCAAACAGCATCATGGGTAGAAACACGCTGCATATTGTCGTCTCTTGAGGAGTGTTGAGTGATACAGGGAAACCGTCGTTCATCTCCCCTCAGGTTGGTTGAGAGATGGGACCAGCACGTTTGCAGCACCTGAGTGCGTGCGCTATATTCGCAGCATTGAGTCTGAGATTGAATCTACATTGTATATTGCAGCGTACATATAGCTTACCAATCCATTGTCATGGTACGCGTACTATAAAAGGGCACTCTCTACTTCAGGCCTAGCGTGCTGTGGAAAGTTTGTGTGAATTACTATGTGCGCGGGGGCTGGTTGAAGCAAGTTGAAGTCTGAAGTGTGACCCCTCCCTCCCTCCCTCCATCCCTCACCCCTTGCCTGCCTGCCTGCCTGCCTGCCTGCCTCCCCGCCTCCCCCTCCACAGTAATTTTTTCTACTGGGCTTCTGCAAACTTTTGTGATGACCCCTGAATGAATGGAATATGTAATAATTACAGGGATGTATCGATGATGAACTATAATTAACAGAGTCCTCACCATGATGAAATGAGCAGGTTTCATGTTTTGTGTAGGTGGTGAAGGGAGACGGGATGTGTGCTTTGTCTAATTGACTCGAGCAAATTGTTTTGATGTAGAGCTTGACTCAAAATTAGCAAGTTCAAAATTATTTTTCGCACACGAGAACATGAGAGGAAGAGAGAAAGGGACATCCGTTTTTTTTCACCGACTGAGATATCACCCAGGACAACGTCTAAATAAAAGCAACTAGGGCAATTGTGTATTCCTGGAACCTGACAGGATCCTGTTCAGACATGCGTGTGCAACTGCCGGATATTTGTGGGTTTCTGTTTTTTTTCTGCAGTGGGCAATGGGAGCATACGGTAACTCGGAAATAAAGACTCCAAATTTGGACCGCCTGGCCAGCGAAGGGATAAGGTAGAGTCTTGGCTTGAACAGATTTCCTCTTGGTGCTTGTCTTCTCCAAGCAGAACAGTAAGGAAGCTGCTGACACCATCACGTTTCATTTTCAAGTTTTTTTTTCCAAAATGCGCCCAGCCAATCAGACACAGTACGTTTCATCACAAGTGAACACAATAGGTGCAATACCCCCAACAAGTCGAGTGTGTCTAATATTAGAAGTCGATCCCGAAGTCTTTTTTTTTTCTTTAATGCTGCAATTCTTTCTTGCCTTCTGTCTTTATTTCTGCTTTTTCTCCTACCGTCCTTCTTTTCATTCATTCCCATCCTCCTCCTCCCGTTGATCTTCCAATCACAGGTTCACGAATGCATACTGCAACACACCTGTTTGCTCAGCCAGCAGAGCTTCGTACTTCACAGGTCGAGTACCGAGTCAGCATGGCATGTAAGGACAACTTTCCGTGTCTTGTCCATCTTTTTTTTTTTCTCTCTTTTTATCTTTTTTTCCTTTTTTGTTTCTCTGTGAGCAGAAAAGAAACTAGACTTCATCTGCTCATTGGCATGTGCAGCAAAAGTGAACTGGAGAAGAAATGAGAGCAGGCGATTAGAGCAATGGACGTGCCCTTTTCTTAGTTCAGCCAGAAGTTGAGTTGGAAAGGTCGAGCACATCTTAATCCGTCCTGTCCATAAACAGCAAAATACTTCATTACTGTACTTGAGAGCGCAAGCTCGCTCCCTTCTTCAATAGCAGAGCATAATGCTTATTACTCAGAATTCTCTCTGGCTACCAATTTTTGTTGGTTCTCTCATTGTTTGGAGCTTACTCCATCAAGATCCGTCAAGTAAAGGCTCATACTTTCATTAGCTGTCTCCTGCCTCCTTAACTTCCAATCCGGCCTCCTCATGTACAGACATGACTGGATCGCAGGGGGCAACGGCTGTGACGACCAAGGCATTAACTACACATACAGCGAAACATTCTACACAGTAAGCCGACTCAAGTTAATAAAATAGTCTTCTCAATGAGGGGAGGGGTTCCCACCACCACCATTTGTCACATAGGCTTACAATAGCTCTTTGCTTTGCACCAATTTGTAGCAATGTCAATTCTGTAAAGCCTGAGTGCTCTCCATAGTTTGAAGTTGTTCAAGCGCGACGAATTGTTGGATTAATGTGCTATCTGCTGCCTGCTTTGTATATGCTTGTGTCTGTTTGTTATTTGTTGTTTGTGTGTGCAACAGGATGTCCTGTCTGAACACGGATACACCTGTGGGATTTCCGGAAAAGTGAGGAAGAGGGCTTTATGTTGTGCCACTTTCTCCAGCCTTCTCTTACTCTCTCTCTCTCTCTCTCTCTCTCTATCTCTCTCTCTCTAACTCTCTCTCTCTCTCTCTCTCTCTTTTTCTTCTTCTTTTTCTTCTTCTTCTTCTTCTTCTTCTTCTTCTTTTTTTTCTCTCTTCTTATTTTTTTCTCGTATTTT
>JAOWAR010215828.1:0-14611 GCA_028571005.1 Clathrina lutea | reverse complement strand
GTTGGAAGAGCATTCGCCCAGTAAGCAAAAGGTCCCCGGTTCAAATCCTGGCAGGTCCACGGTCATTTTTTCCTCTCAATCCCTCCTTTGATTTTCTTTCTTTCTCACTCACCCAGAGTGATCTACTCATTAATATTTTCTTCAAAATTTTTATTGCTTAAATCGGAAATAATCACACTAACGATTTACCTCGGTACAGAAGGGTCAAATCTGTGTTGCTTGCCTGTCCAAGCTGTTGGGCCACATCCATGCGAAGCTGTGCCCACGTCTGGCGCGGCTCGCATGTCAACTCAACCAGCCGGCCAGCTGGGAGCACTACGCAGCGTACTGAGAGAGAACAGGTGGGAACAGCACTGTGACATGTGTCATAACCCTACGCAATGTGGCATGTGTCACAACCCTAAGCACTGTGACATATGTCACAACCCTAAGCAATGTGAAATGTGCCACAACCCTAAGCACTGTGACATGAGTCACAACCCAAAGCACTGTGATACATGTACGTGTTACAACCCTAAGTACAAATGTGTGTGGCATATACCAGCAACAACCAAACAGTTAAGAAAAAGAATTGCCTGCTGGTGTCGAAACAATGAACAATGCCTCCCCAAAGTTCTTTATTCTTGCCCCAAAGCAAAAAAAGAATTATGTGTCTCTCATTTTCAAATTTGGTACGCTCAAAACCACACGTTATCACAAGTTTATTTCATCTTTCTTTTTTCACACGGGACTTACCATACACATTGCTAAGGCTTGTCGATTCAGATGCTGTGCCTGTTATGGTGCTCTCTGTATGATCGTGTGTCACACTCCTGGTCAGCAGTGCTGGCTCATCTGCTGACTGCTGACTAGCATCTGTTGATCAAATAACCAGACAGCCGACTTCAGATCAGCTCATTCTTCCCAACCAAATGACTACATGCAGTCTACACACACAAAACAACTCAACTGATGAAACGGGCCTTCTGCTGCTATTGGAACTTTTTATTTTGCTCACTTACAACGTGAGTCGCATTTCACTTTTCCCTCTGGTCATACGTTGCTATGTTACACTTTTTGACGCACTGACACACTTGCTTCAGGATAGGTTCTGGTGACAAGCCAATGCTTGTCTCGACCATCCATACAGGAAGCGAGCGGCAAACTTCAATTTGAATTACTTTGATGGCATTCGTTCGACTGGCGGTGTTTCGTGTTCTGCGAGGATCGTTGTAGGTGTTTTTCCCCTTCTTTTCCCTGCTTCCCTACTCTCCAGTCCCTCCACACTTTGTTTTGTTTTTAGTTTGCCCTGTCCTGCCCTTCACATTGTCTCTCTGCTATCGGCCCATGCCGGAGATACGTATATGGGATTACTGCCAAGCTACGCGCTACATACGCCAGAGTTGGCGGCTTCCCGCGCCATATCAGAACGACACCCCAAGCTTCAAAATGATAAGTTCAAAAGCTGCCAGTGGTCATACACTGTTCTTCCTTTCTTCCTTTCTTCTTTTCTCTCGCCTCTTTTGCTTATTCTGTACGGCCCGGGGACCCGTTGTCATCCCTTAGTGCCCTATCCTGTCTTGACGTAGGTCCCGAAAGAGGTGGGCATAGACGTGTCTAGGTTTCTCGTAGAGTTTTTTTCTCTCTTGTTCGGGATGATGACGCTCACCTGATGAAACGGGCCTTCTGCTGCTGTTGTAACTTTTTTCTTTTGCTCACTTACAACGTGATTCGCATTTCACCTTTCCCTCTGGTTCCTACGTTGCCATGTTGGACTTCTTCACTTCACACACACCGTCTCCTTTGATGTCTTGGTGATTGCTGTGTTAACGTTGGGATTGTCCACGAGTCATTTCTTCTGCATGCAGCTGTTGGGCGGCAGGAAGCCGATGAAATGTCACAGATCGGCCGGCTACAGACCACGACTCACCACCGCATCCTTGACTAACCCCAGCAGGACAGACGGCGTTCGATCCGCACGTACGAGACGTGGCTGGCTGTCCTATTTTCCCCCACTAATATAATCCTTTCTCCAATTGCAACAAATTTCCAGGACTCCCTAAGTTTGGAGCATTCTGGCACATGGCAATGGTAATGGGTCGGCACCTCCTCGACAAGAAAGTTTAGAGAAGAAACAACGCAATGCATGTACATTTATAAATCACTGATAATAAAAAAGACCGGAGGTAGCACTGAAAGTGCTTAGCTTGAATGGCAGAACCTTTCGCGCGCTTTTGCTCGCCCCGCTACAAATTGGCGCGTTGCTTGAAATGAATACGTGCCAATGGTACATGCTGACAATGGCATGTACTACCGATGGCATGCATTGCTGTGTGTGAGCAGAGACCCAGAAACCTCGATGAGACTTTTGGTGGCTTTGAAAAAAGCCGAAATGAAAGGAGAATACTTAGGCACGCTCTCCACGAATGCGACGAGCCAGCTGGATGTCCTTGGGCATGATGGTGACACGCTTGGCGTGGATAGCACACAAGTTGGTGTCTTCGAAAAGACCGACAAGGTAAGCCTCGCTGGCCTCCTGAAGGGCCATGACCGCCGACGACTGGAAGCGAAGGTCGGTCTTGAAGTCCTGAGCGATTTCACGAACAAGACGCTGGAAGGGCAGCTTGCGGATGAGAAGCTCGGTGGACTTCTGATAGCGACGGATCTCACGAAGAGCTACGGTACCGGGGCGGTAACGATGAGGCCTCTTCACACCGCCAGTAGCAGGGGCACTCTTGCGAGCGGCCTTGGTAGCCAGCTGCTTCCGTGGGGCCTTCCCACCAGTCGACTTGCGAGCAGTTTGCTTGGTACGAGCCATTGTAGAATAGAGCACCAAATGTAGGATGTGCGACGGAAGAACTCAAGAAGAAAATGAATAGTGTTTGAGCTGGATGATTCTCATTTTTATTAGCTGGAAAGCGCGGGAAAGAATACCGTACCGAGCGTCAACTTGCAGCGCAGGCGCTAGGCGTCCCTTGGTACGAGACGGTCAGTTTCATCACACAGTTTGCTTGGTTTTGGCGCGAAAAATTTTTGCTCTCGAGCTGCTTCAGGCTCGGCCTTCCGGACGAGTATGAAAGGATGGAAAAGGAATTTTTTTCTTTTCAACTTCAAGACCAGCCAAGCTCTTTTCTTTCTCAATCTTCTTGGAAATCGCATGTGAAGTGAGCTTTTTTATTGCATATTATCATGTCAGAACGCCGTAAAAGTGGAAAATCCATAACGGCCAAGAGCCATGAGCCAATCCCTTCACGCTGGTTTGCCTTTCCCAGTGGGTCGCTTGACGCGTCTCAATTCTGAGGACCGATAACTACTCCGAGCGAGTTGGCGCCGGCGCCACGGTCTTCTCAACTGGGGTGCTGAAGTACACTGCTACGGAGATCTTGGGGTTGTCTAGAAACGCCGCCCGCGACAACAAGAAGGCTCGCAGCAATCCTTCTCACGTGCAGTTGGTCATCCGACGACGATGAACAGTTGAACCGACTTCTTTCGTACGTCATCCTCGCTCAGGGAAGGCGTCCTTCCCAACATCCAGTCTGTCAGTCAAGCCCAAGGCAGAAAAGGCGCTCTTTTCTTCATTCGCTACAGGCTTTTTTTTTTAAGCCATCGAACCTTCAAAATGGTGTTCAGATGCTCGTCCCAACATTACAGGAATGTTCTTGTCCAACTATTCATACCTTATCGTAGTCGTCACTTCATTCCAACGATAGGTAGAACAGGATAAGAAAACCGGATTGAACCTGTGACGATGCAGCGCCTCGCTGAGGGGAGATCTTGGCGTCAATTGCTCAGACCAATCCACCGGTCTGTGCCAATCGGTAAAGCGGAAAGAAAATATTTGATGGCTCAAGTCTTGGCGGAGAATTTCAGTTTTGCTTACTATGATACAAAGAGTTTTTTTTTTTCAGCTTCCGAGTCGGCATGCTTGGCGATGTTGATGATTTGTCTGTGCATTTAAGAAGGAATTCCAAATAGTCTGGGACAAATGCGACTGCTCTTTTTTTTTTGGAATGAAACACAGGAAAAGTTGTGGCATTTGACTTGACATGAGACAAAACGAAAGTGTAGCTATGGCAGCAATGGTACAAGTCAACTGCATTCAGAAAAAAAAAGTGACGAGATGAGCTAGAATTGACAGGGCGAGGAAGGCAAAGCTTCAAAGAGGATGATAGTCATGGCATCGTGCTCGGAAGCCAACTATTTCTTCGACGGCGACTAGTTTGGCAGAAAGAAACAGCAAAATACTGATCAAACTGAATTGTTCCGTAACGCCGAATACTTACAGCGACTACTAGGGAAACAGTTGGTGAAATTTTTCAAGAAAAGTAAAGAGATCCCCTCTTGTTTGTACCGTCCCAAAGCACGAACAAGTTGTAACGAAATCTGCTCCTTGCCAAGGAAGGGTCCGCAATGCCCCAACGTCGTCGCGTTTTGCGGTGACGTGAGCAGCCTGAAGTGGCTCGACCAACAGCCACCCGGACTCAAACTATAGGTCCAGGCAATCAGTTTGTTTGTAGTTACTCTAAACTATATAGCAGTGCTACTCCACAACTATTTCACACCCCCAGTTGTTTGCAGTCGGCGAGCTAGCCGGAAAAAGAAACTGAATGTGAGTGAAACGAAGGGAAGTTTATTGGAAGTGTGAGTTTGGAAAAGGTGGTGACAGAGCCTTTTTTTTTTCATTTTTTTCTCACCTAACAAGAGCGCTGGCACATTTCCCTCATCATAGCATTCTTGTCGAATCTTTTCCTTGCATTTGTCAAAGCTGCCTGCGCAATGTTTGTTCTAAGGGTTACGCTTCTAAGCGACGTAGGGTCTAAATTTCCCGTTTCAGGCAAGAAGATCACAGCACTGAAAAGCCCTTGGTTGGCCAGTTGGTCTAGGGGTATGATTCTCGCTTCGGGTGCGAGAGGTCCCGGGTTCAAATCCCGGACTGGCCCGATAGCCCTTTGAGAAAGGGCCTACCTATCCTTTTGGAAACAAGATACAGTAGGCTTTCCATTGCTGGAGAATGTGGCGAGAGACCAAGCGTTCTTGCCTCTCAGAAAAGAAAGAAACAAAGAAAAAAAAGGCAATGAACAGATTGAGCAATTTCGTATTTGTGCAAACAACCAACTGTGATTGTTTGGCTTGTGAAGGACTATGGAGTGCTTGGCTTGTGACGGACAGTTTATAGTCCGTCACAAGCCAAACAAGTTGGTCGCTTGCCCAAACTATAAATTTTAATTTTTAAGGATGGCTGTCACAGTTCGGCCCTGCTCAAATGATGCAACATGCCCTGCTCAGTTCCGTTCTCGCGACGACGATGACGTTTCCCTCTTGTTTAAGGTTGCTGCATACACTTGCACTAAACGAGGTTTCACCGGGTAGCACAAGCTCCCAGACTGGCAGACATGGCTTGACCTGAGCAAGGCACAGCAAGGAACATGTTGTCGCATCAAAATGGAGGAAACCATGGAAATGAGTGTTTAATACATCATCAAAGTAGTTGTCTGTCTTTGTGTTTCGACTGCGCGGGCAGGGACTTATCCCGATGCTGTCGAACGTCCTTTACCTACACTGTTGATTGCATTGAGCTTTACCCACACGGGGGACTTTCTCATGTGAGAGGTGCGATCCCTTTGCAGCATATTTTTGTCTACGTTCCCCCGTGAAGTGGCCGAGCTCTGCCTTGTCTATATGAAGCGCCTCATGGTGGTGACCATACACAAGTGAAATAGCAGGGAGGCACCAGTGGGTGTTTTCTGTGCAGCTGCTCAAGGCGTGCAGTTAACAATGTCAACGCTGATCTTTGCTCTTCATCATGGGCTGAGCAAATTGCGTGGCTGATGATGAGGCCCATAAACAAATACACGAATTGAACATGAGGACTAATTTTTTTTATTGAACCAACATTATGATGAGAAAATACCACGTCATTCTTATCTGCCATGATCAGGCTCTGGTCATGTACCAAAGCCCCTTTCTCAGCTGCCATTTTCACTGAACATAGGCAATCTGCTGCTAATCTTCTCTCCTGCCAAGCCGCTTGCGCAACTCCCGCAAGCTCACACTCACCATGATGCCCTTGCATAGAACTAAAGATTGGAAATGGGATTGAATTGAATGAAGCCAGCAAGAAATACAGCAAGTGACATTGTCTAGAGCACTGGTGACATGAGTAGGAACAGAAGCATTGAATTGGCTTTGATGAATCGATGGCCAGCACATCCCGAGATCTTCCCCTTCAACACGCTGGACATGTGCACGTAGAAAAAAGTTTAACAAAGAACTATACTTCGAATGCTCCGGCAAACGGAACCTCTCGGATGCAAGTGCTAAGAGAGCCGTAGCAAGGACTGGAAAATTGGCTCTGACTGACCGTCACCAGGTGAAAATGCACATGAACATTGGTCTGTCTGCCTCTTCATTGGTCCAGCGAAATCTCATTTGGCAAATTCCAATAGACTCTGCGTCGACGTATTGTTTACGTCTGACATCATACAGGCGGCTTAAGCAGGCTTCGTGTCTCGACTGGCTCACCCATAAGCAATAGCCATGGCTATTGACATCTTTACAGTAACTCAGCTGGCTGCTCGCGTATTCTGAAGCTCTAGCTACCCATAAATCATGAGTCTTTGGAGTTGCTGGGTGATTATTCAGGCGCCTCAACTGCATGAAGTCCGCTGGGAACTAATTTACGCTGGAAAGTTGTGTAAAGGACAGCACATTCAATACATCATGTTCCGTCATGCATTAGTTTCCAGCAGACTTCATGCAATTGGGGCGCCTGGCTAATCGCCCGGCAGCGGCTCCAAAGAGCTACAACTTATAGGGAGCCAGTGCTTCAGAAAAATTAAGGAGCCAGTTAAGTTATTGTAAAGGTGTTAATAGCCATGCATGGCGATTGCTCAAGGGTAGGGGTAGTTGTGACATGGAGCTTGCTAATTAAAGTCACCTGATAATAATGATGTCATGTCAAACTTCTATTTGACTAAAATCTTTTTGTGTAGACTACATCGACGCAAAGCCTGTTGGGATGTGCCACTTGAGACTTTGCTGGACCAATAAAGAGGGAGAAAGTTCACGCTCATTTTCACCTGATGACTGTCCGCCAGAAGCCAATTTCCCCACCCTTGTTATGTTCTCTTTGCACTTGCATCCAAGAGCACTCCCTCTACCCTGACGATGCCGAAGAGTTCAAGTTTTTGTTCTCCTTCTTTGTTAAATTTTGTGCATGCGCTCGTCTAGCATGTTTAAGTGCAACAAAAAGGATCTCGGGAGATGTTGGTCATCCAGGCTGAGTGGTGTTTCTCTTTCTACTCATGTCACCAGTGTTCTAGACAAGGTTGCTTGCTTGCATTTCTTGCTTGCTCCGTTCAATTCATTACAATTACCAAATTTCAGTTCCATAGAAAGGTATAGCAGTGACGGTGAGCTTCTGGAACTTTAGGCAATCGGCTAGGAAGGTGAGAAGATCAGAAACATATTAACTGGGCCGTAGAAGGTGAAAATGGATGGTGAAACGAAAAAGGAGTTTTGGTACAAGACCAGATAAGTTGTATTTTCCCATCATAATCTAGGTTCAATCAAAAAGACTAGTCCTTCTCATATTCAACACGTACATTTCTTCATGGTCCTCATCATCAGCCACGCAATTTGCTCAGACCATGAAGACCAGAGATCAGTGTTGACACCATTAAATGCATGCCTTAAACGGCTGCACAGAAGACAGCCACCATTACCTCCCTGATACTTTACTTTAATTCATGTATGTTCTCTGTCATGAAGAGTTTCACATAGGCGAAACAGAGCTCGGCTACTTCGCGGGGGAATGTAGGCAAAAGTATGTTGCAAAGGGACAGCACCGCTCACGTGAGAAAGCCCGGCAGTGAGCTTTGCATCAGTCTACAAAGATGCTGACCTTGCTGTCCGGATGGTCCAGGATCTCGTTGCTGTCTAGAGTAGCGAAAGCATCTCTCAATGCGATGGAATCAGCCTGCTCGTATGGAAACTTTTGTTGAGGAGAGGATTTTTGGATTGATTCATCTTCAAGTGACAGATGAGCACTGAATATTTAATGGGATGTAATTGGCAACTGGCAGAGTGTACGCGTGCAAGCGACACTCTGGTGGCTGTTCGTAAACATCTCATTTTTCTGAGATCATGAGCGTTGTATCTTGGCTCTGAAATCTGTTGTTGTCACGCAGTAAGGCAATTGACGCTGGCAAGACATTTAGGGGCCGGACCGTGATGGTGTGTTGACTGGTCTCGATACCAGGGAGCGTGTTTGGTGTTGAAGTCCCCAATGAGCCACACCTTGATGTAAAAATGTTGGTATACAAAGAGTTCTACTTTCTCGAAGAAGGTGTCGACGTCAGTCAGTAATTGAGGGGGACGGCAAGCTATGGATAAAGTAGGTATTTTTCTTGGGTAAACTGATACGTGGTCAGGTACATTCAATACTAGAAGCATCCTTAGGAAGACGTAGCCTCTCAGCTGATACATGTAGGCCATCACGAAGACCAACTGCTATCCTTCCACCCATAAGAAGATGGTGAAAGGGAAAGGATTTTTGAAGCCACCAAGTGAGATTGTAGAATTTTAGGCGTAATACACATCTCTGTCAGGCAAAATATTGAGTTATCAAATATTTTATTTTCGCCTTCCCGATTAACAAAAAAAAAAACGGCGATGATGAATGATTTGGTTGAGGCGTGGGTCTAAGTAGCTCAGAGGTTAGACTTACAGCGTCAGAGCGCAAATCCAGGGTTTGGGTTCGAGCCCCACCTGAGGCCAAGGGTTTTTCTTCGTTCCCCTTCTCTCTGCCTCCGCTGGTGTAACGTGATTCTGATTTCTCATTCTTAATCTTCTCCGCATTATCTCTCTCTCTCTCTCTCTCTCCCTCTCTCTCCCCCTCCCCCTCTCTCTCTCTCTTTCCTGGTTTATAGATAGGTTTCACAACTTGCATTTCACTCAAAATAAAAAAAATCCATTCTTCACTTCCTCCCTTTATCGCATTTTCTATTCCTAGTTCGTATCAATATGTTTAGCGTTTTTACCGAATTAGTCTCCTTGGCATCAGAGATCATTTTCTCCCCCCAAAAGAGAAGGTATACGGACCATCTTAGCATGCAGGATGAGAGCAAAAAGACCTAAGTTTAACGTGATTGCATTTCCTCAAATAGCTAGTTTAATTTCGGTCAAGTTTGTAATGAAACACAATCAGATTTTATCTACAAAACTTCCTTTTGGATTAGAGGTGATCGCTTACAGAAAAGAATGGGTTCCAGATCAGTACGAGCAGGTTTGACCCACGACCATAAATCTTTGTTCATCCTTGATATTTTGGGAAATTTGTTAGCTTGCCCTCCAAAGTGGGAAATTCGGTGTTGTCTCTCAGCCAATGAGGTTGAGAGAAAAACTAGAAAGCATTGTATGTATGTATGTATGTCAATACAGCTGACGGGAATACTTCTGACTGAAGCTGCCGGAACACGTATATGTCACCATTGCGGGCACTCTTAGTACATAAAAGTGCCCAACTTCCTGATTGGCACCACCGATCATGGTTGGCACCACCGATCATGTTTGGCACCACCGACCATGGGTTTCACCGATTTCTAAGATCGAACTGAAGATGACGCGCTGTACCCAATAATGCGAAAAGAACCACAAGAAGCGTGGGTGAAAGATTTTTTCTTGAGTACCTCGCGGAGAAAGATAAGGTCGTCGATCTCATGACTGTCAGCCAGTCTCTCTCAGTTCACATAGTCCAGTCTACAGTGTTCAACGCCGCCGCCAGAAAAGGTCGGACGTAATTACCAGAGAGCTTCCTTAGTGGCTGACAAAGCTCGTTTCTGGTCATGTGCAGTTTATAATTATCTGTTCAGCTCTACACTGAAATTCAATGAAGTATTGGTAGACGAAGTTCTACTGTATGAAAAAGCTTTAAGAAAGAGTTGTGGAGTCGCCGAGGACAACTTTTCGCTTCTATATCATCAATGATCAACGTTCAATGCTATAAATACATAAAAAAATTTAGAAAAAAAAAACAACCCTTGAACGCAGTTTCAAGCTGCAATGCTGAAAAAAAAAACGGCTACTTAATGCTCGTTTTAAGCACAGTAAAGCTTTTAGAGCTCTTCGAAGATTCCTTGCATCCCGCTGGCTAGCCGCCAACGGGTAAATTATTGGAGCCGGTCGCCGATTGGACAATGGACGTAGAATGCAATCTGTATGCTGGGGACTGTGAAGGGTACCGGGCACCGACCGACAAGACATGTAGAGAGAGATTGTGGACCTTTAGCTACCGTCACATCTAGATTGAATTAGAGATCTACTGTACACGTGAAAGCGGTTTTGGAAAACTGACTGAGCGGTCCGAGCGCATCTCACGCGAAGAATGAAAGACATTTTACACAATGTCATGCTGTTCAAACTTCTTTTCTGGATTTAAATTGAGGGTATAGGTGACGTCATGTGTGGGTATAGGTAACGTCATGTGTGATAATTTCTGTAGCATAATAGTTAAGAATGTCAGATGTCACTCCCACCTCTCCTTTCTCTCTTTCCCACACACACTTTCCTTCGTACTTCCTTTGTTCACCGAAAGTCTCCGTAAATCTTGTATGTATTTCTTTCCTGACTAGAGTGTTAAAAATTAATCTTGGGATGGTGTGCAATTATAGGAGGGAGTTCTAAAAAGTTGTTTGAACGAATAACGTGTCAAAAGAGCGCTAGCTGGTTTTTTTGTGGCACGAGAGAAAGAACACTGAGAGATAGGCCGACACACACATACACAGAGAGAGAGAAAGAGAAGGAGAAAGAGATAGAGATAGAGAGAGAGAGCGGATGTTTGTTTACCAACTGCTAGTCCCATCTTGTGCATGCCTTGCAGACCAATGTCAAGCCGTGTGAATGCAAAAAAGTGGCTGCGTCTTTTTGCATCCAGTTGCACAGCTGTGAATGGGAATAACCCATTATATACAGCACCACCACTGCCAGACGTTGAGCTTCTGTCTCCTGTCTTTTTGTGCAGGTGTGGTTTGTCCGTGTCGGCGTCATCATCAAGACCAACTCGTGAAATATAGTGGCTCCGCCATTCTCCTTGCAGAACGTTTCCACAACTGCAGGATCATATGGCGGTTCCTTACTGTTTTGTCCAGAACCCAGCTTGTGCATCATTGCCAGGCAAACATGGGACTTGATGCTGAAGTGTTCGTCTTGCTCATATGGCTCTGAAGAAGAAGAGCAAAATGAAGTTGTTTGGGAAGATCACTGAGCATCCTCAGAGTCAGAATCAGACATCATGGTAAGTAAAAGTGATCGATAAGGATCAGGCCCAACATTCATGGGGGGAGGAAAAAGAGGGGGATAATACTCATCAGTGTCATCAGTGTCAGAGTCATCAGAGTCATCCGAGCTGAAGAGGGAAGGAAACTCGTCGGCGGGGTATCCCTCAGCCCCCACGGGTGCCGGTGGTGAATTAGGACGGAGAGGAGAGAAGCCCAACAGGTCGGAAGCGGCCGTGGCGGCGGAATACAGGTTACCGGAGCACGGGTGGGAAGGAGCGTCGACCATATACAATACTTCCCCGCAGGTACATTCAAAGAGGGCAGCGGGACAAGAGTCGGAATTATTTCCAAAATCTTTTAACTGCAGAGGGGGCAACATCTTCTTGCTTGACCCACAGAAATCATCATTGGATATTTCTCCGTTGAAGAAGAAAATAACGCACAGTCAACAAAACGACGATCGGCCCGGCAGGCTGGGCACAGAACGGTGTTGGACGCTGCTATGCCCCGCATGAAACCGCGAGCATGTCGCCGATGTCCACAACAAGCTTCCTTCATAAGATGGTCCTCGTCCTCATCCAAACCAATGTTCAGCAGCAGAAGTTCCTCATCGTCAAGTTTCCTTCACTATGAGCTATCAAAAGCAGCAATTGAGTACAACTGATCTCGAAGATATGCTCGTCAACTTTCATTGTCAAACACAAGGACACCAGAAGCTTGCGGTATCTACACAGGCTGACCACATGTACCACGCCACCAAATTTACAGCATATGCTTGGAGGAAGTTCGCCCCTTCTGGCGAATCGTCCTCTCATCTATGCTCGGCTTTCGTTGCGGTTGAAAAAGGACATTTCCAATCACAGCACACAAATCAGTCCAGAAATCTTGATGAAAACCGCTGTTTGCATCGAGCTTGCTGAAGTATCGGGCGCCGCTGACATCGGCGAGGAGGTGTTCGATAGAGGGTAGGATGTGGCGCTCGCGATGCACGCGACCATCCGCCTTCGGAACGACGACCATTCCGACGCACCAGTCAGTCGGTTCGTCGACCTTCCTGATGACATCTTGGGCCACCATGCGCTGAAGCTCCTCGACTGCGTCGTGTAGAGGGAGTGAAAGTCGGCGAGGGAGAACAGAGCGGCGTCAACACAGAGGCGAATCGTGTACGGATCGCCTTTGAGCTCGCCAAGACCGGAGAAGAGTCTTGGAAACGAGTCGGTGACATACAAGTCAGTAACACATTGGCACGTTGGTAGCTCCAGACTACCCAGCGTTTGTAGGACATTTGCCATGCAAAAGAGGATGTAGACGTGAAGGGCTGAGATAGCAGGACGTTTGAGGAGAGGAACTTGAAGGCCACGGACGACGTAGACTGTGTGGCAGGTTGAGATACGATGCGACTTTCTTCGGTGCAGTCTGGAAGGTTATCAGCGACATTGTGCATGAGGGAGAGACATGAAGAAGACATCAAAGCCTTGAACCGCGTAAGTTGGGATGACGTGTCGAGCCCATTTGGCAAAAGAGGATGTAGCCCAATAATCAGAAAGGCAAGGGAGCTTGTTGATACTCATGAAGATAATCAGAGCAAAAAGACGATAAATCTCTGCACCATTAGTTTTCACCCATGCACCTGTCCCTATCGATCAGGTCTGTGCCCAGGCATATTGTTTAGAATCAACCACTGCATGAAAGTAGTGTGGAGATGCAGCCACAAACCCACACTTAGAGCCATCTGCCAGAAGGAAGTTGCAGGTAAGTGCTGATGCGTCAATCTCCTTGTCTAGATTGAGCAAGTCAGACATAGATTGGCTGTTCATGACCAGCTCATGCAAGTTCACCAAACCCTGAGCATGAGAACTGTGTTCATGACCAGCTCATGCAAGTTCACCAAACCCTGAGCATGAGAACCGTGTTCATGAATGAGCAAAGCAGGAAGCCACTTGAGTAGGACTTGAAGAGCTGCTGCTGTCACAGAAGATGGCTTTCGGACATGGTCCATCAGTAGGCTGTCTGACAAGGCATTGGTAGCCCTCAAGAGCTGACCACATTTGATGACATCCGTGACAGACAGTGGTCCTGGGATTTCTCCATCTGCAACAAGGGCATCTGTCAAACTGCACATGGCCATTTCCCAAGTGTATGATGCTCCATTCAAACACCTCATGTAGATTGACGTAGCAAGGCGTGATGCGTCGCATTGCTGCAGCATTTGCGATGTTCTGACTAGAAGTCTTCGCCTGAGCTCCGCCAAACGATTGCCAAGAACCTGCATGAGCGCAACAGCGTTACTCAGCAGTTTGCTTTTTTCGACACTTGACTGCAGAAGACCGCACTGAGTCGTCGACAGTTGCTTAGAGCAGATCTCGCCCAGGACATCTTTGAGTTCAGCCAAGTCTGCCTTGACCGATCCTTGCAGCATCGAAAGGATGGTACCACGGTAAGTCCCTCGAACCAGGAGGTCATCATACTGATGGCGCGCACGTTCCGCTTCCAAGTGCGCTATGCAGAAAAGCTCAAGCACGGCCATGAACAACGACACAGAGCGGACATCATCCGTAAGAAGCTGGCTTGCAGCAATACCTAGACTGTCAAGGCAAGACGAAATTGCCACTTCGTCGTAGGACTCTTTGATTGCCGACTTCGTTGAGGTGGCGAACACGTCGTCCAGCGCACTGGATGTACATTTTGCCTTGGAGGGAGCGGATCCGGGTGGAGCGCTTCGGGATTCACAGGCATTGCCTTTGGTTGCTGAGCCATCGATGACTTCTCGCCGGAAACCAAAGTCCAAAGGCTTCCCGTTTTCATCTGTGGAAGCGGTCGGCACGTCAAGAAACTTGGTCAGTTTATCCGGGTCATTCCGATAAGACGGCCAGGCCTTGTTGGCCTCCTCGACGGCCACCTTTCTGCTTTTCGACGAAGCAGCGACGAACGCATTCACAAACTTTTCATACGGCCTCGCTGGGTTAGCGTACACGACCCGATCAGGCGGCGCGAAGCAACCAAACAGCGTTGTTTGCTTTGTGTGCTTCATCACCAAAAAGAACTTCAGGAAGGCCAGGATTCGCTCGTGATGATGACAATGATCTGTCCAGAAAGAAAGCCAGCTAGTAGTAGTATTAAAGCCAGCTTGGCCGGACCAGAAGTTTTTGTTCATGGCCGGGGGCGGAGACAGGTGTATGACTAGGTGCGCGTGGGCGCGCCGCTGATTGCTTGTGCAAATTGAGCATCATCGTTTGTGGCTTCGTCACGCAGGAGTCACGGCCTGAGTCACTGATAGTCTACGTTTGCATACAAAGTTTCAGTATATGGCAGACTGCATTGGCCATCCCACGGGGCAATAGATCTTGGCCGGGGGT